>BLYE01000173.1:0-88720 GCA_016586335.1 Nitzschia putrida
CCGGACCAATCAAGAAGAGGTGAGTGAGAAATCAACGAATGCGTCTACGCACCACTCGTCGTCGGAGACTCCGTCTACCTCGATCTACTACGGACATCATGAGGATGATGCCAGAAAATGTACGAGTGCTGCACTCGCATCTGTCGACCATGGCGACGCCAACCAATAACCATACTACGAGTACAACCAACCCTGGCATAGGGTCGCTCAACAACAGCACAAGCAACAACAGCACAAACATCAGCAACAATAAGAATACTCAATCTCCAATGGAACAATGTGCTACAACAGGAGATTGTGAAGTCCTCTGGCAAGCCTATGTGCAAGAGTACAAGCATCTCGTCGCCAGTGCGAGTAGTACGAGTGCCCAAGTGACGGAAGATTCTACTGCAACGACAGCACAAGAATGGGAAGAAAAAGTCAAGGCACGATTTCACTCGGCTGTCCAAATGGTACAACAACATGAACAAGATGCGGAAGCTACCTATCAAGTGGAGTTGAATCATATGATTCATCGATTGCCCTTGCCTAACAAGACGGGTAGTAATGAGGATGATGATGATACAAGCGACAACAAGAACAAGAACAACAACAACAACACCGTCGATGATTATGATGTTGATGATGACGACGACGTCAATGCAACCATCGTGGATTCCTCCTCTTCACCATCTTCGCGTCGTCGTCATCTCTTGGGTGCCCACAACAACAACAACAACAACAACAACAACTTGCTCACCTCCTCCCATTCCAAAACATCCAAATCACACTCTTCCACCGCGACCATTACCATTGACAATGTTGCTCCTCCAACACTTTTCAAGATTAAACGCAAGAATATGTTTTTGGATGAACCCTTTGGAGGAGCCATTTCATTTCCTCCACAAATTTTGGGTACTGAAGTGACGTTTCATATGAAACATTCTGTTTTGGAACCGTTCCAAACAACAACAACAACAACTACTACTACTACTACAGCATCCAGCACCACCACCTCGAGTAGTACTAGTTTGGTGGAGGATGGGAACGATGAAGACGAAGACGATGATGATACAGTGGATGGAAATGATGATGATGATAATGTCGCAGTGAATGGTGGCAATGCAACCACTACAGCAGCATCAGCAACCACAACAACAACCACCAGCACTGTACCACCCGTCGAGGTCGACCCTTTCAAGGAACATCTAAATTGGGCCACCAAACACAATCCAGATGAAGTATCGTTGGTTCACAATACAGGGTTTGATCAGGTACGTTTCTTTGTTTGTTGGATGAGTTTGTGGCGGTTTTGTCATTCTACTGTACCCGTAGTTGTGAACTAACATTTTGCTTGTGTGATGCACCACACTTGGTTACAGGGAAGTTGTGGATCGTGTTGGGCGTATGCTGCGACTGGGAGTTTGGAAGCCAGTGTGGCTCGTCAAACGGCATTGGATGCGTATCATTGGGCCCTGGACTGGTTGCAACAAAACTACTCGAGTCATTATGTCGAGCTCACCCATCGACGCCGTTGGGCCAAAGAATATGCACGCAAGGTAGAAGAACTTGTGTTTTCATCCACCAGCTTGTCCGTCCAAGAATTGATTGATTGTGATACACGGGCAGATCAAGGTTGTATTGGGGGTAATCCATTGTTGGCATACTTTTATATCTATCGTCATGGCTTGGTCTCATGGGATGACTATATCTACGAAGAGGGACAAGATGCCTGTCCCTGGAGACCTACTGGCAAGACCAATACGCGCGGAGCAAAGTCAGCCGTGGCAGAAGAACGAATACCCGTTGCTACCGCGGGCTCGTGGGGTATCTTGCCCAAAAACTACGAGGATACCATTGCGTTTGCACTTCGACACATTGGTCCTGTATCCGTGGGAATTCATGGCGACGACCCTCAATTTCTGCTCTACAAAGGAGGTATCTTCAATAAAGCTTCTTGCCCACAGGATGCCAATCACGCTGTTTTGTTGGTCGGATATGGACAGGAAGAAATGTATACTCCGAATGGCAAAGAAATGGTTCGCTACTGGATTGCTCGAAACTCTTGGGGAAATACCTGGGGTGAAAATGGCTTTATTCGCATCAAACGTGGGTCTGGAGAAAAGAAAGTGGCGGGCATTTGCGGATTGGCTAGAAGTCCAAGTGTGGCCTTGGCGGGTCGTCTCTTGACGGACTATGAACTTCCTCCATTGACCGTTGACAGTGAACCAGATTTGGTTGGGCCTACACCTACTGTTTCTACACTCCAAAACAGTGGAAGCAATGCCATGGATATCAGTGCTGCTATCGGCGCTACCGACAATGAATACTACAATGTATACTACAAAAGTGCACGTGATGAACTCGATTCGATTGAACGCATGTCCAAGACCACGCTCTTTTGTGATTCCCTAGTCCCTAGTGGAGGCGTCCACATTAGGCATGCATGCTACAGTCTAGTGAACTTGGTCGATGCTCACTGGGTGACAAGTCTCGGGGTCATTGGAATACTGGCAGCTATTTCCGTTTCCCTGCCTCTGTTCAATTGCTGTCGACGAAAGCGACGACGGAGACCCAAGGGGCAGGAGTCTCCCAACAAATCTCCCTACTCTTCCAACGCCTCGTCGACCGCCACTCTCAACCTTCCAGAAAACCCCCCTGCTCCTATGAACGAATCTACACCGCTACTGAGGTAGATTCCGCTATTCATTTTATTGAAATACTATATAATTTTAGCTAGCTACAAAATATGATTACAAAAGTGTAATACTAGCGTTTACTTTCCTCCTCCATGGATCGTGCCTATATCTTTGTCTGTCCTTGTCTCCTTCTGTGAACGAAGTGCAACTAAAAAAGTCGGATGCCGCATATGTCTCAGTCAAAGTGGTCGCAATCCACCATAATTCTGTGCAGTTTCTCGGGCTTGGCGATGAGAAAGTGTCTTGCTTGGGGCGTTATAAAGTCCACATTTTTTGCGGCAGAAGATTCATCGCTTTTTTGACACGACGCAAGAATTCCAACCCACTCTTGCTGGTGCAGCTACGATTCCTTTCGGCCTCCCTCCATCCCTCCCTTTGAAAAAGCCCTAAAGGCTTCACAGGAATACACCATGTTGAATGTTGATGAAGAACCTGAAATTGGAAAGCCATATCAGGGCAAGGCGTTGGTCACCGACATCAAGACAGAAGTCAAAGATCTTGGAGATGGCCAAACGAGGACAAGAAAACTCATCACCATGGATAATGGTGTAATTTATACGTTGGATCATTTTGTGAGAGATCCTGATCCATCCAAGTCAGCTTCAACCAAGTCCAAAGCAGATCCATCATCCGGTACCAGCAGCAGCAAATCCAAAAGCAGCAAGTCTCGTGCCGCCGCCCCTGACAGTCCAAAGAAAGCCAGCAAAGCAGCGTCGGGAAACCTCACAGATGTAGGCGGCGAAGCAGATGACGAGTCTCCCACCAGAAAATCGAATCCCTCCAAAAGCCCCAAAAGGTCTCCCAAGAAACCAGCAGCAGCAGCAGCAGCAACACCTAAACTTATCCCACCAGCCAAGGCAGCATGGGGTGAACCACTCGCTGTGTACGTGTATGGCGAAGATGATCCCTTCTTACAGAATCTTCCAAGTGGAAAACCAAGAGGAATTTGGGAAATAGGTGACGAAAACCCAGAACTAAAGGAAGATTCCAAGTGTTGGAAGCCACAAGAAATTATTTTACACAAACCGGGTGATGATGTCGATGCACTCAACTTGAATGATGACAATGACGACGATGATATGTCGGATTTGCCCACTGGAATGTGGGGATATCCAGAAGGACAAACACCACCCCCCGAAGAAATGGAACAAGAAAATGGTTGGCATCCCAAAGATGTGGCTCGTATTATCCCTCCATTTGAAAGAGCCCCCGCTGGCTTTGTACCGGCTGGTCGATATTCGTACAAACCGGGTGCTCTCAACCGCACGTGGCCACCTCCAGTGGACAATATCAAAAAGCAACTAAAGGTGGGAAAACTCAATATTCCCAAGCCTTTTTTGGGTGGGAAGCTACCTATCAAAGTATTTCCAAGGTCAAGGGTACCAAAATATACAACGGATCGTGCAAAGCTAGATGGGGCGTTCAAACCAGTTGGTTGCTGGGCGTATCCAGAGGGCAGTGAACACAGCGATGATCACCTCATGCCTATGGATGTAGACTTGTACCTCGGAGATGCCAAACCACTTGGCAATAGTTCCGATGAAGGTTCCTTGACAGGAAGTTGGGGATACTGGGGAAGTTCGCATGGATCTGTGAATGTCGATGATCCGGATTGGAAGCCAGAAATGTCCATGGTCTTTCCTCCTGGTGTCGAACCTGACACTGACGATGTGGAAGTCCTTGGTCGATGGACCATGCCTTCGGCCCAATATGTCAAACTGCAGTGGCCGCCAACTTGTACCAAATCGGCAACAGTCTTCCCACGAGCTTCCGCTCCATTGCCGGAATCCAACAAGTCCAAGGGAGTGTGGAGTTTTGGAAGCAAGAAAGACAAGGCCAGCGAGGAAAATTGGAAGCCACAAAAGGTGGACTTGTACAATCGAAACGAAACAATTGAAGCCGGACGCCCCAACGGCCGTTGGGGAATCCGCCATGGGGCAGAACCCGACCAGGAATGGAACTGGATGCCAGAGGACGTGCATTTTTTCCCACCTGGAGAAGATTCGGATGATGACTGTTGGATTCAAGGTAAATGGGCTCTTCCTGCCTCTTCGAAAAAGGCTGACTGGCCTCCCAAACCCTCGACCAATGCCAATGTAAGGTCTGTTGGAGCTTTGTCTATTCCCAATTGTTTCCAAGGTGGGAAATCCGTGCCTATTCGTGTGTTTCCTCGCTCCAAATTTCCCTCGCAAGTTCCTCCTGGGAAAAAGGTTGGACAGTGGGCCTATCCCAGTCAGCAGGAGCAAGACGATAGCCACTTTATGCCACAGCAAGTGGATCTTTTCTTTGGAGACCAAAATCCTCCCATGGCCGATGATGGGTCATTGACCGATATTGGTGTATGGGCATTGGCACCCAAGGATCCCTTTCGCACGAAACCCTCCACCGGACGACGAGGGCATGATTCTGGTTATCTAGGAGATGACAATACAAACAGGAACGACAATCCGGACGACGATGACGACGACAATCTAGATTGGTCTCCCGAAAACAGCCTCGTCTTTCCTCCAGGTGTACTTCCTGACCCAGGCATTAAAATCCGTGGAAAGTGGGCATTTCCGGGGAAGTTGGCCGTCTCGTGGCCACCCAGTCAATCGCGGACTGCTACCGTTTATAGCAATCCCCAAAAGCTTTCGACCACTACTACACCTGCTTCAGGAGCTGGTACAACCCGTGGTATTTGGAAACCATCTGCCAAATCGTCCAACAATTCCAGTAACAACGGCAGCAACGACTGGGCACCTCAATCGGTGGAATTGCTAAGTCCCCTCGAACCAGTAGACGATACCCGCCCTCACGGATCGTGGGGTCTCCGCAAAGGAGCTCCCTTGGATGACAGTTTGAACTATGCTCCCCAAGATATTTGGTTTTATCCTCCCGGCCAAGAACCCGACGACAACGACTGTCAAATCCAAGGTCGTTGGCAAGGCACTGCATCCTCTCTTCCCTCGTGGCCACCTTCCTCGTCTACTACACCCATTGTATCTCCTCGACGAACCAATCCCAAAAAACTTGTTGTCCTTCCCCTTACCCCCACGAGTTCACCTACCAAAAGCCTCAAAAATGTGGGCAAACTCAAAATTCCTGGAGCCTTTGCCTCGAGCTAAAGTCTTTTTCTTTTGTTGTTCTTGTTGTATTATGTTATAATATGTTGTTGTGATGTGCGATGTATTGATGTTGTTGCGGTAGTGTGTATTCTGTACTGTAATACTAAAGGAGTGTGAAAATGTTAGCTAGCAGTATGCTACACAACTATATTGTTGTTATTGTTGTTGTTGTATTGAATAATGGGACCGGACCGGTAGCTACTGGTGGGTATTATGTTGTGTTGTTGGTGTTGCTGTTGCAGCTGTAGTGTTGGTAGTAGTAACCAAAAACGATTCTACCACTACTAACTACTGTTGTTGGAGTTGTTGATGGTGAGGATGAGGATGATTGCTACGATGGATGTTGTGATTGCACTCTGGTACGTGCCCAGTAGCAGCAGTTGCACTGTAGAAGACAAAAAGGCATCATTCTTATCGACACTTCCCGACAAGGGAGCGGTAATCTCCAAAAGATGAATCATGGTCATGTGGTGCCGTTGCTGGCGGTGCGACGCGGGTTCTTACCAAAACAAGTTGGCCAGCCCAATTTCGATTGGCATGACCGTTCGAATCGCCGTGGATGGGAGATCCTTGACGTTCGCCAGGTGATTACAAAGACTGCAAACGAAGCAATTGAGAAATAGAACTTGATGGATTTCATTTATGGAATAGAAGAACGATTATTGCGTGCCATATGGCCTCGATGAGCCAGAACCAATCAAATTACAAAATTATGTGGTAGAGGCTTGACTCCTGCTTGCACAGCTAACTCCACCAACTGTTGATTGTTTATGTGGCAGGATCGGGCAAAATGTTGCGGTAATAGTGATCGATAAAAGCATAATTTGCTCCTGGGTGTCCTTAAACAAATATTAACATGAAGGCCCTTAGCATATTCAAGAGTAGCGTAGTGGGCATTTGCATAACGATCTGGCCGGCATGTACAAAAGTTAGGCAGTACTATAAGTACACAGGGTTCGCATAGGAGTAGCACTTGGCATTCCATATATTCACTACGACTTCCAGATGACCCCAATCTCTATTTGATGTCTCTTGCAGTTCCGTCCAAATGTCGGAGAAAGACTCCTGCCCGACAGATCAATTCGGACGGAAGTGAGAATCTGGGCACTTGACGCACCAGTTCGCGAAGGAGAAAGTTTGGCGCTTCGTAGAAGATGTACTATTTTTCACGTCCAGAAATCAGACACGACGGTATGACGCAAAATCCGTAGCCCCGTCAGAGTGAAAGGAACGTACGTGTGCATTTGACTGATGAACTATCGTGGATCGTGGTAGTGATTGTACAGGAGTGCTCGACCACGCCAGAGAAAAAAAAAACACTTCACCACTTCCGCAGTGCAGCACGCAAAAAACACACATTTCCGCATAAACACAGCACAACCTACACACACAAAACTATGAACACAACAAGTAGCATGACACCCAAAGACCCCACGACGCAACGAAAGCCCAACATGATCAAAGAGGAGTCGTCTGAAAAGTCTTCGGCCAGATCGGAGCGTTCGGAACACTCCGAGAGCAACAACGACGGGTCGTCAGATGAAGAAGGCACCAGCAAGGGCGGAACGAAGCGATCGCATCCCGGCACGGCCTCGGAAGAGGAGAAGCGGGCAGAGCGACGAGCTGCCAACCGAAGGTCTGCCTTCCAGTCTAGACAACGCCGCAAGATCCTCATTGAAGATCTCCAGAGGACTGTGGCCTCTCTCTCCAAGGACAACGGAGATCTCCGCAAGACCAACGATGACTTGCGTGTGCAATTGGAAGCCACGCTCCTCGAGAACCATCAGTTCCGCATTCAGCAGCAGTTCGCCCCTGGCGCTGCGGCCACCGGAGCTTCTGTTGTGGGACAACCCAACCCTGCCGCGGGGCTCTTGCCTCCTGCTCAACTACAAGCACAGGCTGCCTTGCTCATGGGAGGAGGACCTGCTGCCCTCCAGCAATTCCTCGCACAGCAACAGCAGCAGCAACAGAGTGCTCCTCCTCAAGTCTCGGCCCCTACTCCTTCCAACAACGATTCTTCTGCCGATCCTCTTTTGAATGCTAGATTGGCTCTTGCTGCCGCACAATCTAGGGGAGGAATGGACGCCAGTCAAGGCTCGGGAGCTCCAGGAAACATGCCTGGCATGAACGATGGTTCTGGTGGCAACAACCAGAATTCCAACAACAACAATAGCAACAACATCAATCAGGCCCCTGCTGGCCTTCAAGGTCTCTTGCAAGCCACACTCAATGGAGCCGGTGGACCTGCACCTGCCAACAACCAATTGTCAGGACTCCAAGCTCTCTTGCAACAAGCGGCCAATCCCAACCTCAACCCTGCCGCTGCTGCTGCGGTTGGAGGTGCCAACCAACCCAACCCTCAATTGGCAGCTCTTCTAGAGAGTATGCGCAACTCGGCGGCTGCTCCTACTCCTCAAGCCCCTGCTCCTGCTCCTGTTGCTCCTACCATGAACAACAATAGCAACAATAACAGCAACAACGGTAACAACAGCAGCAACAACAATGGAATCAACCAAGCCCCTACGCCAGCACAACTTGCTAGCATTCAAGGTCTTTTGGATCAACTTTCTCGTGGAGGAGGAGCAGGAAATCTATCCAATCCTCCACCAGGACCTCCTTCTGTCAACAGTGTACAGTCCCCCAATCCTGCTGCTGCTCTCCAACAACAACAGCAACAACAACAACAACAGGGAGGCTTTGATCTCCAAAGAATGCTCTTTCAACAACAGCAACTACAACAGCAGCAGCAACAGAACAATGGGTCTGCTCCTGGGGCTGGATCTACGCCCATCATGGGAGCACAGGGGGATAGCAACAAGGCCAACAGTATCTCGGATGCTCTAAGAGCTCTATTGCAAAAGGGAGGAGCTCAGTAGAATCCCTCTTCTTGTCACCACTCTACATACGTTACAAATCACCAAATAATATTGCTTTAGGACTATTTTCTATATTATTCAAAACTATCTTTCTATTGTTACTCTACTGCCATAGCTACGGTTGTTGTTGTTGTTGCTCTCTTGTCAGTATGATTTGTGCAGTATCACATCATCTTTGGTTGTCATCATTTTTGTCGTGGTGGTGACCTTGCTCTATTTTGGATTGTTGGCACTCCTTGGATGGCAGGGGTTTGGAATTCCCACGTCACTTTGGCACGAGTGCACGACGAACTACTCGTAATTTTCCTGCTGTCATTCGGTATTGCCTATTTCTGGATCTTATACTACTATGGAATGTTTTAGACCTCTTGACGGGGGATATGGCATAAGTGAAGTTGGAGGAATGTGGAATTACGAATCATGCTGAATCAGAAAGATGTGCAAACGAGAAGGCGAAGGGGTTGTGTGTTGTGTGATGATGTTGTTGACTTGGAGGATTCAATGCGGAAATGGACTGGTTGGACTGTAAAAAATGGATCGGAGGGCAGACGTGTGAGGGACGGACATGGTGTTCAGATTGTCTATAGGCAAAGGTGTCGGAACGGCAACGGCCTTGTATTATTATTTCTCTTCTGCTCAACAACATGGTGGTTAGAAGAATAAAATGGTAGAGTCTAGAGCTCAACAACTCTCGGGAGAGGGAGGGATAGAATTGGAAAAAGGGAGAATGATAGAAACAAGCTATTTCTTAAACTAGCTGGAGGCGCATCTACAAAGTATCCATCCTAAAAGATTTCCATTGTTGTAGATAACCACAACTCAAACTATTGCTATCACGGAGATAAGTACTCTAAAACAAACTACATAAAGTATGTATTTATGTTTGTGTGTGTATTTTAAAATACTGTATTAGCAGGGCAGAAAGTGTTCTACTAAAGGAAGTATCGTAGTATAAGAGATTGATACCGGTAGATTTGTTTACCAACCATCAAACTTCTCAGGGTTCTTCCAGTTAGGATGAAGTTGTCCCAAATCCTTCTTCTTGATAAGGTCATAGTACTTTTGAGCTTGTTCCTGGCAGTTTTCGTAGTGGTTGACTCCCTCACGGCGATAGCACTCGATCACGTCCTCGCGAAGCAATCGGACTGTCTCGTAGGCCACTTGACGTTCACGTGCACGTTGTTCCGTGGCCAAGAGGTACTTGACGGGATCCTTGGCGCGTCCAATCTGCAATACAAAAAAGAAGATGGTAACAACAGCAAGTTGTGTGAGAACAAGAACAACAAAGGGACGTATCAACACATCCTTCTCCACAAAGTAGCCGGAGGACAGGTAGCTGCTACAGAGACCCCAACGAAGGAACGTACATCACCATCACGGCCCAACTCCTCATGAGGATAGGGCTTCAATTCTCCAGCATGGAACTTTGGCTTTTCAGCAGCACCTGATGACGCCATGGTATCAAGAAACAACAACAAACAGAGTTGCACCAAGAGAAGAGGGGATGGACCCGACGACGAGGAGGACGATCCTGCGGGTTCAACTTGCCGCGGCTCGCGTCGCGTTGGCTCCGGGCTGTTGCGAACTCGCAGCCATGTGGTACGAGCTCGAAACAGTCATAGAAGTCAATTGTCTGTCCGGCATCACAAGCATCACATGTCTGTCCGTCACCTCAATTTGCGATGTGGTCCTGGTGGTGCTCCTCCTATTTCCGAAACCGCTTCGTCGTAGTTTTACGAGCAAGTCACCGGTGGGGCTTTTATCCTCCAGCAAGGGCCATATCAATCTTTTACCCAACGCTCTTGCTGACGCTTGAACCAGCGAATGTACTCAAAAGAGTGTTATGGATCGATGGAAAAACTTAGATTACAGCAAATGTCGATTCAGAATAGGTGTCCATACACGAGCAACCAACCAAGCAGGATTCCATTTAGAGACGGGTGACAGTTTGTACCCGAGAAAATCCAAAGTATCTCCCGAATTGATGCATCTCTGCGACCTAGACAGCTGGAGTTTAAATGTAGAGACATCAATCATAGGCTACCGCCACGATGACTGTTCATACTATTGGGTTATTTATGGGGCCACCGTTGAATGTTCTTGCTCACTAGAAAGTAGAAAGAGAATCCTCCGTCGTAGTTCCCATCGCAACAACTACTCAACGCCGAGTGCGGTAGTACATTGCCGTTTTCCACCACTTTCTGGTCGAAATCGTAAAAAGGTAGGGTGTTGTTGTCAAGCTCAGGGGTGATGTGATCAGGGAATATTCGTGTCGCTCACAATCCTCACAACTTTCCTTTGGGTCCAACGAATACTTCGCCTTTCATGACACTCACGTTTGCAACAACATCAACCACAGCAACTACCAAGCAGCAGCATCAGAACTACAACAACGACAACCATTGTCCTACTGCCAAGAAACCCTATCAGCAGCCGTCCATTCCAACCATGCCCAAGCTGACTTGGGAACAATACCATGCCCACGTGCATGCCAGACAGGATGTATCCTGTACTATCCTTGACGATGGCGAAGAAGAGGCTCACCCTGTGGGTGTCATTATGGTCGGAGGAGCCTCGACCAGAGATCCCAGTTTGCCCAACGTTGACTACTTTTCTTGGTCCACTTCCAAAGAATGGATCAAATTGTCTCCTCTCGAAATTCCGCGATGTGGAGCTGCAGTGGCATCCTTGGACCAACGTGTGTTTGTGATTGGAGGAGTAAGTGGAGAGAATCAACGTTTGGCCACTTGTGAATCCATGTCGGTTAATCCTACCGAGATTCATCCATATGATCATCATCATCCAGAAGAATCCTCTTCATGGAATGCGGAGACACCCATGGCACATCCTCGCTGGTATGCAGCTGCAGTGAGTTTGCCATTCCATCATGATATCATTGTATTGGGAGGTCGCGACGACCGATGGAAGGAGTTGGAAACAGTGGAAGTGTATGATACGCGAGCCAAAGAGTGGTATCCCTTGTCTCCCATGAGTTCCCCTCGGTTTGCTTGTGGTGCTACTCGCATTGCTCCTTCCAAATTGTTGGTGGCTGGTGGATACAATGGATCCGTCTGGTCGGTTTCGGCAGAAATCTTTTGTTATGAAACGGATGAGTGGACACCGGTGCAATCCATGCCGGAACCATTGCAATTTTGCACTGCTTCCAAACTCGATGAATATCATGTGTTGGTGACTGGAAGAGGTGCCTCTGGAGTCAAGGTATATGTGTACGATATTTCCAAGGACACGTGGTCGTTGATTTCGGAGAGCGCCGAAGAGGCTTTTTTAGATGATGCCACCATTACTGCCGTTGGCAACGACATTGTCGCGGTCGATGCCCATGGCCACACGCATATTGCACCCAATGCCTTGGAGAATTGGAAGCAGGCTATGGATGCTGCCGACAATACATCGACGTCGACCAGTGACGACGATGCCGTTTTCCATCAGGATCAAAGCATCGCACCTGATGATGTGATGATTTATCCTCCCGAGCCAGATCAAACTTCCATTTACACTGCTGCCAACGACGATGGGTCGTTGGCCGAAGATGATAACATTCAATTGTCCCCTCGGACGTCCAGGTTCATGTTGCCGGATGAAGTGGCGGCCGTCGATGCCAGTGGACGGTCCATGACCTATCGAGGAGAAGTGTCCACGAAACGCATGTTGCCGCATGGTACAGGGACCATGAGATGGGCCACAGGGGATATCTACACGGGAGGATTTCGAAATGGTCAACTTCATGGACAGGGAGAGATCTTGTATATCAATGGAGATGTCTTTGAAGGCACATTTGAAGAGGACATGCGCCACGGCGATGGGTACTATCGTTGGAAGAAGGACGGTCGAACCTATCGGGGACTATACCAAGACAATCGACCCCACGATCCCAAGGGGTGCATGGAATGGGCCGATGGAAGCACCTATGTTGGTCAATTCAAAGATGGTACTCGAACTGGAAAGGGCACCATGACATTTCCATCGGGTATGAAGTATGTAGGTCAATTTGTCAATGGAAAATACGAAGGCATGGGGAAAATGACGTATCCTAATGGCAATACCTACAAGGGGGAATGGGTTCAAGGGCAAGCTCACGGTTTTGGAGTTCTCTCGGACCCAACCGGGAAAACCATTCACAATGGTTCCTGGGAAAGGGATGATCCCGTAAAGTAGAGTTAAAATGTCTAATTGTAACGTACACTAGCTAGTTCTAAATGTTACCGGTTACCGGCATGGCAAGCATGCTACGATTGTTCTTGCTCTGTCGATAGATACTCAATCATGGTTTTGGCCAAATAGTCCATCGTTCCCTTCCCCCCATGCGTCAAGGAACGTGTCAAGGCATCTTTCGAGTTGGCAACCAGTACAATGTGTCCCAGCGGTGGCACTCGTGGAAACATACCACCGCTCTCAAATTGCTTGAGCAGCTGGCTTGCCGTCCAAGATGTAGCCTCTGCAGATTCATCAGTTGTGGTTGTTGTTGTCTGTGACAATAATGTGGAAGATTCTTTGCGAGGACATGCCTTGGAGTTTTGGTCAGGTTGCTTGCCGTGCCGACGATACTGAAAGTTCCACGGAGACCAAATCCAGGGGCGCACATCTACCAACACCTTGGTCCATCCCATATGGTCTAACTCTCTCGAAAGATCACTGGAACTTACAGTTTCATGGTTGGGGAGTTCTTTTTCTGCAAATCTGGAAGGTTGCGACATTGTCTGTAATAGAAGAACGATATTGCTAGTGCCATTCGTCAAATCTGGCGTCGCAAGATCTGATGGTTCCACTTCAAGGTGTGGCGAGTCCGTACTGTCCCAAAAGGCAGCGGTAGAAGTTGGAACTTGAAAGTCGGTGCCATGTGCATTCGCGTATGCAATACGTCGATCAAACTTTTTGAGAGGATCCACAAACCCTTCCTCCAGTGTCATCTCTTGCAAGAGAGAGGTTCTTCGAAACAGATCTTGACCAGTGTGACCCAAGAATTTCGAAATCATCCATTCCAATGCTCCAGGAAGTGGCAGATATAGATGGCGTCCGGTGGTCCCAAGATGAGGGGTACATGTCGTGACAAATAGTTTGGATTGTACCAGTTTGGTGGAACCAGGTGCAATAGATGTAATGTGTTTGAGTGCGTATCGGCAATAGAGTCCTCCAAGAGAATTCCCAACCATAGAAAGGGTCAAATTCGCAGTAGGATGTTGCCGAGAATAGTGATCAATAATCCATTCCACTTCGGTCGCCAATCGCAATCCGCCTTTAGATACGCCATCGTACGTTTTGCCATTGTTCGTTTCTGCCGAGTGAATCACAAACCGACTCCGACTCTGAGACGACGACTCTGCCATTTTCATCAAACTTTGCTTTAGATAATCCATTTCCATCGGTGTCCCTAGGAACCCATGTACCAGTATAATCAAATGAATATCTTGGATTTCATCCTGCTCCACAAAATGAGGCAAGCTCTGCACCACTTTTGTCTGCATGGAATCTGGATCTGTCGGAACCTTGTTGAATTGGAATTTGTGCCGTTGATGATACACGGAACAAGCAGCAGCCAATACAATAGGCAGGAAAATATACAAAAACGACAGTGCCATGCTCATGAAAACGAAACACAACAAGATCCACAGCATCGTGAGGTTGTTGTGAGAATACAAATATTTTTTGCGAATCGCGAAGAAGCGCCATAACAAGACTCAAATAGCCTCTTTCCAAACCGGGAGTTGTCAACGGGTGGTGGGAGACGGGTGGTGACAGGACCTCTCCCCCCAAAAGACTCCCTGTTTTTCATCTCCGCGCTTTTTCCAACTCCTCGCGTGCTCGCGTCTCGCGTGGTGCACGCAGCAACTGCAGTAGGAACCTTGACGGCGCTGGCTAGCTAGCTGGATTGTGACAATCCAAACAACATCATCATCACAATTTCGCCACCCAGATCACCTTCCAAACATCTTGAGTGACATTAGTGTCAACTGTCGAACCATTCTTGTACCTGCAACCTGCAACACTTCCTGTACAGTCACGCTTAGTAATATATTCCAAGAAGTAGTGAGTACTCTCTACTAACACGACCACAACGTTCTTCATGCTAGAATGAGAATTTGCTATGAGGTACTAGCTAGCTAGCTACTAGGTAGTAGCTATTAGCGGCTTTACTTCACACACAAATCAGTATAGTAGTTCTCCAAAGAGAAGCAAGTTTTCGTTGTAGCGCCGCATAGACCCGTGTACCATTTCTCTACCTCGTTGGTAGTTCGCACTACTAAGATAATGTAACAGTATTTCCTTCGTTCCTTGTCATGCCTGAGGTACGGTCTCATCTTGATCGAACCTCTATAATCATAATTCACCCTGATGATCACGCCTTTGTACTACTAACACGTCGTTTACACAATTATTATTACGATGATACGATGATCTTTTTATGTTTCATCCTTCATGCTTCATTTTATTGAACTGTTGTGGCTTCTACTCGTAGCTTGCCACCACCAACATGATCGTAGTTTCGGAGCGAATTGATGGCAGTACGGGTAGTTTCAAAGTTGAAAAGAAGTCGGAACTCTGCGCCTCCTCCTGTGAGCAGCACCAATGAGATGGTTGCAAAGTACCAAACCTTAAATATTCTTCGGTCGCAACACCGGACCGGGACATGTCGTTCCATATTCATCAATATGTCTTGTACCTAAGCTGCAGATAAGAAAATTCGACGCGAAAGCACGAGTGTTAACACCACCAAGTGACCTCATTTCTTAGGAATGAGGACACTTCGCATACGGGCGTAAAGAACAAGACCGTCCGAAAAGGCCATTAACGCACTTTTGCTCGGAGACCTGAAAACACCAACTTCCAAGTACAGCCATGCAGTTCTCTGACGTGCACCACCCGAAGTCTTCACAACAGCCGCCTTCAACTGTCTGACAACAGTACAACCTTTGATTTTTTGCAACCAACCCCTCCAAGAGGCTCCGGCATCATGGCATGGAGCTACAGTCAACAAGTGGCTTTGGCCGTAACTCCAAAGATCTCTTCTGTATTGAGTTTCGCTGGCAGCACCTGGATTATCATCGAGATTCTCACCGATCAACATGTGTCCAAACCCAAATGGCGAAACCCCTACCATCGACTCATTCTCGGCATGAGTATCTATGATGTGCTCGAATCCATCTTCAACTTTTTATCTACATGGCCCATTCCAAAAGGCACGGCCAACATTGCCTGGGCGATAGGGAATGAAGCCACATGTACAGCACAAGGATTCTTTTTGATGCTGGGCATTGCCATTCCAATATACAACGCCTGTTTGTCGCTTTATTACGTCCTCGTCATTAACTTTCAATATACCGACACTCAGCTGCGACGATGGGTGGAACCAACCATGCATTTTGTGGCGTTTGCATGGGGATTTGGAACTGCCTTGAGTGCCAGTGTCATGAAGTTGATGAACAACGCCAATTTGTGGTGTTGGATTGCTCCTCTTCCTGGCGACTGTGTGAGCACTCTGGGCAAGAATGGAGATGCAGAACCCAACTGTGAACGTGGAAACAATGCCTGGTTGTATCGCTGGGTCTTCTATCTTGTGCCTCTGTGGTCTTGTATATTCTTTGCTAGTAAGTTTGATGCCTTCTGCTAGCCTTTGTATTGAGATTGGTACGACGACAGAATGCAAGAGTTCTCACTTTTTTTCTACAGCGGTCTGTCTTGTCATGGTTTATCGTTATGTTAGCAAGCTTGATCACGAGACGGTTCGATACAGGTCACGTGCTAGTACCTTGTCGGTTTCACGGGCCATGGCCAGCGCCTCCAGTTGGGCAAACCAATCGAATCGCGAGTCAACAGAAAATAATGGATTTGACTTTGACGATGACGAAGGCGATACTGAGAGTCCTGAAGATACCAAGGCAGACGATTCTGAAACAAACAAAGGGAATGATGATGATGGATCTTCCCACCATGCTTCCTTTCGCATCGACATGACAGGAACAATGGCGCGAGAAGAAGACAAATCGGATGAAGACGAAGTCGTGAACAACGCTCACACTACAACAAATGAAGAGTCAGCCACAACTCCCGAGCAAGCAGAGATTTCTGTGTCTATCATGGTGGACCCAATCCCAGAAAACAGTGTACATATAGGGCCAGTGGACGATCTATTCGAAAAGAACCAAGAGATAAAACGGTCATCCTGTCTGAAACCGCCAACCCACCGACGCGGTCTTTCGGATGGAACTACTACTAGCAGCAGGGTAGATTGGGGGCCTGAACTCGAGGAATCTATTCGCAGTTCAGCCGTAGGCGAGGAGCAATCACCCCAAGATATGAGAGGCGAGAGCTTTAGGTATTCTCTCCGACAAATGATGAAGAGTTGGAGAACGAGTCGATCTATGTATGTTCGAGATTATCGAAGGACACTGGAAGTTTTCCATCAAGCACTGTTTTACCTTGGAACATTCTACATGACCCACTTCTGGAGTACCACCAATCGAATTACCCAACAGGCTATCGGAAGAGTTCCATTTCCCATGTTGCTGCTGCATTCCTTTTTTGATCCCCTTCAGGGCTTCTTGAACTACTTTGTGTACCAGCGACCAAGATACTTGGACATGCGGCGAAAGCATCCCGAGGAAGGTCGCCTTGGTGCACTGTATCGAATATTGTTATTCACCTACATGTCCAAATCCGAATCGACTACAATATTCTCGTCCAATAATAAGCGTGGAAGTCGCATGAGTGGGTCTAGACAGAGCAAAGAAATGACACAAGGAGGAGGAGATCGAAAAAGTACAGAAGAAACCACGTAACTGCTCTTCTGTTGCACAATACGACGACGACGACGATGTACTCATGAATTTTGGTGCAAACAGAATGATGGCAGGAATGTTTTGGATACAATAGATGTTTTTCAATTTAGTTATTCAGTCCATCTTATCGGGAACTGGAGTATAGGTTAACAGACGACGCTTTCAAACGGGCGATTCGATCCTCGCTCCCCGATTTGGGCACTTCCTGGTTTTGTCGGCTTCCTTCTTGAATATTGGAAGAAGAAACAAAACAAGTGAATGGCGTGGTTTTGCAGTACATGCTCTATGTACGCAGGTCGTGTTGAGGCGCATGATGTGTGGCACAGTGATGTTTTTCAACGATTCTTCTTCTCCAAACCTGCCAATACTGCTGGGAGCTTTTACCCACCTTTGTGATCATGAAGGGGCGATTCCTTATTTTACTAGGTACTACTACTGCAAGTAGTAAGTGGCTTGAGCGTCGTTCCATGATCTGATTCAAAGATGATTCGTTTGCCCTAGCTTCCTTTTTCACGTGAAACGTTTATGAACAAGCGACTGAGCAGGATTCAATTATGGGGTTTTGTATTGTTCTTTAACAAAATGGGTAACTAGCGGCAATCGATTTCTTCAAGATCATGTCCGGGGAGTGCTCATCTCTCATCTTGCTGGATCAAAACGGAATCATCATCACCCACCACCAGAAGGGAACGTTGCGCCTTCCTCCCTTTCAGCAGTGAATACAACCCCAATTAACTACCGCACTACAAAGTACCTTTGTCATCGATTGTCTTTTTTGACTTCCATTAACGTCAACTTTTTTCCTTTGACCAAAGATCATTGACAACATGACATGGAGTCACAGTCAGCAAGTCGCTTTGGCCTTGGCTCCAAAGTTTTCCTCTGCTTTGAGTTGCATCGGCAGCATGTGTATCATCCTCGAGATCGTGTCAGATCGACATGTGTCCAAACCCAAATGGCGAAATCCGTATCATCGGCTTATGTTGGGCATGAGTATCTATGATGTGCTCGAATCCATCTTCAACTTTTTATC
This sequence comes from Nitzschia putrida, assembly GCA_016586335.1. Lineage (NCBI taxonomy): Eukaryota > Bacillariophyta > Bacillariophyceae > Bacillariales > Bacillariaceae > Nitzschia > Nitzschia putrida. Next base: position 18,490 of record BLYE01000173.1, read on the forward strand.
TACATGGCCCATTCCAAAAGGCACGGCCAACATTGCCTGGGCGATAGGGAATGAAGCCACATGTACAGCACAAGGATTCTTTTTGATGTTGGGCATTGCCATTCCAATCTACAACGCCTGCCTATCCTTATATTATGTGCTTGTGATCAATTTTCGGTATACGGATACTCAACTGCGACGATGGGTGGAGCCAACCATGCATTTTGTGGCGTTTGCCTGGGGGTTCGGAACTGCCTTGAGTGCAAGTGTCATGCAATTGATGAACAATGCCAATTTGTGGTGTTGGATTGCTCCTCTTCCAGGTGACTGTGTGAGCACTCTAGGCAAGAATAAAGATGCAGAACCTAACTGTGATCGAGGCGACAATGCCTGGTTGTATCGTTGGATCTTTTACCTTGTCCCTTTGTGGTTTTGTATATTCTTTGCGAGTAAGTGAAGCGCCAGGATGGATGATGGCGACGACAAAGATTTTGATCGATTTCGATTTATCTCATTTGTTTGTTTGTCTTCTACTAGCTATTTGTATCGTGGTTGTGTTCAGGTATGTGCGAAAACTGGACCATGAATCTATCCGATATAGAATGAGTGGGGACATGAACGTATCCCAGATCATGAAGTCGGCGACGACCTGGGCCAAACGAGTTACACGCGTGAGTGGGGTCAGCAGTCAAGCTCAGTTTGATGTAGAAAATTTGAGTGATGACGACGATAAAGATCTTGGCCATGATGACGATGAGGATAACGACGATCAAATTGGGTCCGGTGACTTGATGTCGGATGATACTACTCCACGAACCGATGAAGAAGACGAAGATAATGAAGAAGGAAAGGATGAGAATATGGAAAATTCCCATGAGGCTCGCAGGTCTTCTTTTTCTCGAGTTGGTCCCAAGCGTGTCGATATGGCTGGTACAATGGAGTCTGCGCAAAATGGAGAGAGCAACAACGGGCCACTTCACAGTAGTGGCATCAATATGCTTCCAGGCATTGAGGAAGAGAAGGTGGCAGACGACCAAGTATTGGGAAATTATTCTTCTCCTCTGGGAGAGGGCCCCGGAGTCCAATCAGGGGATCTTTCTGTGCGGTTTGATACGTCATCCAGGAGTGGTGGCATTGATGGGAGCAGTCGAGTCAACTTTGACATGGAAGGCTCTTCGTCGATCATCATTGGATACCCCGACAATGGTAGTCAAGGTTCCGGCGACGGGTCCACCAAAATATCGGCTCGTGGGGTTCTGGCGTTTGCCAAGGCAGTCAGTGCGCTGAAAGGAAAACGTTCTAATTACGCCAGAGATTACAAGCGAACCATGGAAGTGTACCATCAATCCCTTTGGTACTTGGGTACTTTTTACATTACACATTTCTGGAGCACCACGAATCGAATTACACAAAGTTTCGGTAAAGTGCCGTTCGCCATGTTATTGCTGCATTCGATCTTTGATCCTCTTCAGGGTTTCTTGAATTACATTGTGTATCAAAGACCGAGATATTTGGATATTCGAAAGAGAGAACCAAATATTGGCCGCCTGGGTGCGATGCGCAAGATCATTAGCTTCTATCCTTGGGGGCAAACCGAGTCACAAGCAACTCACACATCCCGACGCAGCGGTCTCAATGAGTCTCAATCTCGACAGAGTCAGACCAAAAGTGAGGCTGTCTCCAATTTTGATGAATCGGCGAGAGAATGAGCCATCAAGACTCATCATGATGTCCAAACACATTTTTGTACTGCAGCAACGAAACATGTTTCGTTATTGAGCAACGAGTTCAGTGCTCCCGAGATGTTCCAGAGTTATGATTGTACCTATCTTACATGCATCCTTGAATGCTGTGGACCCTAGTTGATCACCCCGTTTTGTATCCTGGGCTCCTAACAACTGTTAAATCATCGTAGAGTAGAAACATTTGTCTGTTTTAACATGATCCTTTTAGAGTACGTACTCTTGGTGCGATGACGAAACAATCATGACTCGCTGTTACTGGTAGAAGTTCTAACGTCTATATACATGCCAACGACCTGCACTACTTCTTCAAGACAACATCAAGGTATCACACTTCGCCATCCATTGAACATTCGAAAACGCCATCATTCATAGACAGAGCAATCTATACAGATTATGATACATTGGATAGAATATCCAATACAAGCAAAAACACTCCAGCCACATGTGTGCAGGAGAGGTGAGACAAAGGTATTCATTTAATCTAACTCGAAAAGGAGTTATCGTCAATATCTGACTCTTGTTCGGTCGACTTTTCCTTGGCAAGAGCACCCTTTCGCAGATTGTTCTTGAGTGGTTTGCCATCCGGCCCAAGCATTGGATTGTGTACCGCAGCTTCCACATCGGATCCACTGCAACAAGAAAACAGACCTGGACTTCGTTTCACGGGAGTCAATGTCGGCGGAGATGATTTGGACATAGCCTCCATGTCTTGTGGACCTTCAATTTCAAAGACAACTCGAGCCGTGATCCCTCCTTGCTCCAAATACTCCCATGTATGATTTTCTGCCCAAGCGGTATGCAGCGGTGTCAACTCTTCTCGGGAATCCACCATGGGGATATCAGGATCTACAATCATTTGGTGCAATACCATTGTCACATCGGGGAATCCGTGTGCCTTGGAACGATACCAGATCGCACAGGGATTCGCTGGATCATGAGTATCCAGATGGATTACACGGTTCCCAATAATGAAATACACTTCCCAATCGCAAGCGAAACGACAAAGTCGATCCCGATAATGTTGAAAGCTAATCTTGGGAAGTGGATTGGATGAAATAGGAAACGACTTGAAGTTTTCCGGACTTGTTCTTGGAATGTATGGAACACTAAAGACGTGATCTTCAATGTACTCTTCATCGATTTTGTATCGTCGCATACCTTCAGCAATGAGCCGTAGATACCGTTCTTGAGGAAGCTTCTCTGTTGTTTCATCTGATTTACCATCTTCGAAGTTCTTCATGATCAAGGAGTAGGCGCGAATGGGATATTCGGGAGTTTTGAAAGGGTACACCAGCACTTCATCTAAATCATAGCCGGCATCGAAGCTTCTGAAACGCTTCCATTGCTCAGGATCATCAAATCTCATGAGAACTCCTTGGACTTCATATCCTCGATGTTTGACAACGTTGACAACGCCACCATAGGCAAAGGTGAGGCGAAAATCAGGAAGTATGGCAGCTTCCTCTCCATCCGTCTGAATGCCTCTTCGGCGTCGCACTGTAGGATTCACTATAGGTCCATAGCCAAAGAAGTAGATTGTTTGCGATCCCTCGCCTCTTCGTATATCCAATGTCATCGTTGTGTGTTTTGTAACTCAAGGAAGGGCGGTCGAAAACAATAATGGGAGATGCTGGGTTTGTCCAAGTGCGTGGCCAAGAAAACGAGCAATTCGTGAAATTCTCCCCTTGCTTCTCTTGGGATTATTGCTTTGTGCAACAACAACACGCGACGACGACATGCATATTAGGTATTTGGCTCGGTTCATTTTTCATCATCTGTGTTCCGTCTGTAATACAATACCGCACGGTACTCCTTTCTACTCGTGAACTGTGGCGCTGCCAGTTTCAGCATTGTTGCAAACTTTCGTTGAAGTGTGTGGCGCGATGTATTGAGTATTGGTGCACTAACACGAGTACGTCCGGCAAAAATGGGACTGATTCGTGAGGCGCCATTCATCTTTGTCCGAAGGCACCTGGCCAACTTAATGAATGTGGATGCCACGACCAATTTCAATTAACCTTTATTGAACTGATTCTTTCAAATAGATGCATAGATTTTCAAGTGACTTGTGATTGTTTAACAAGAAAGAGCTTGGGCTCATTGAACAGTGGCTGCTGTTTGTTGTACAGAAGAAGTAAGAATGAACTTCGTGGAGTCGACCACCATCATTTTGCACCTCCGAGGCTTCTTGCGGTTTGCAGCATGCAACACTTGGATAATCATAACAAGACCTCCAATGATTTTGTCAACGAGAAGTGTTCCGGAAGAATCTGAGCTGTGCAGTGATCTTTGCAATAGGAAGAAAACAGGTGGGTCATGTTGTAGTTCAGTGGTACAATCATCAACAGCAGCACGGCGGAAAGAAAACAAGACAGGTGGTTTGCTTACTATTTCTTCATTTTACAGTAGTAGAGATTTTAAGAGTTGAATCCAGTTTCCTCTTCATCGTATGAAAGAATCACTGTGGTATACGGCATTCGTTTTCTGCATTCTTGTACGAACTTTACAATCAATCAACATCATCCCTTCCACTAAAGAGGAGATGGTTAGCCGTTTTCTAGTAATAGGGGAGTCCCCTCCCTCCTTTCGGCGGCCAGACGTCCCCTACTACTGGCACCACCGCCAAACCCAAACACAACTCACAACAGCAACATAGATTCACCTGTTAGTACAAGAATTACAACATCCTACGTCCACCAACAGTATGTTTCGCAAACCCAAAAAAGGAGTCAAAAGAGGAAACAATATTCGACGACGAAAACTCAGTGATGATGAAGGGGATGAGGAAACGGGGAACAACAACAAACGAACACTGAACGACGACGGCAGTGATCAAGACGAAGGAAAAGACGACGACGATGAAACGGCGCCTTCGGTCCGCGAGGTTCTTCAAGCACACAAACGTGCCAAGACATCAAGGACGACGTCTTCTCAAAAAGAAGAAGACGATACCAGTGACAAGGGAATTATGCATCATTTTGATACCAAACCGGTAGGAGACACAATATCCCAAAGGGATTTAGTGACCAGTACCAACCAAAATCACCCGCTGCAATCGGTGGATCGTGGAAACAAACTTTTGGCGGCTCCTATTCGGGCACCCACCAACATTCGAACGACTTGTCGTTTTGATTATCAACCGGATATTTGTAAAGATTACAAAGATACGGGGTTTTGTGGTTTTGGAGACACGTGTATTTATCTTCACGATCGAGGCGATACGTTGAGTGGTTGGCAACTCGAACAAAAGTGGCAGCAAGAACAGGATATGAAAAAGAAGAAACAACAAGAAGAAATGGATAAATTTATGAATGCTGCCAACAACGGAGGGTCGTCGTCAGCTTCGATTCATTCCTCTGACGATGGCTTGCCGTTTGCCTGTCACTTGTGTCGCGAAGCATTTACCGATCCTGTCGTGACGAATTGTCAACATTACTTTTGTGAAACCTGTATTTTGCAACATGTCAAGGAAACATCAACCGCTTGTCCTATTTGCAACAAAGATACACATGGTGTTTTCCACGAGCCAACCAAGTTGATCAGTAAGAAACGAAAAGTAGCGGGTCGGAATGCAACATGGCTAGAGTTCATGGAGGCATGCAAAAAGATAACTTAATTACCGATACAGTACTAACAAATGTGAATGGAACCACAGTATATTGAATTGTAATGACGACAGGTTTCGCTCCTGTTGAATATTGACAAGGAATGGACAACTGACGGATCGAGAGCAACATCATGATGAGCACGCTGCTTCTACTTGTCTGATGTCCTTTATTCATGGCAAAGGAGCTTTGGACCAAGATCAAAGGAAAGCCTACTTTCCATGTCGGGGGAAGGGTCCTTGTACGGACAGGAATACTACTACACCAGGGTTGGAGCCGAAGAATTACTCGGAGCCGCAGTAGCAGCTTCAGTCGGAGCAAAAGAACGCGTAGGACTAGTCGTAGCTTTTGTCCCCAGCACTGTAGGGCCAAAAGTAGCAGCTCTAGTCGGAGACAAAGTACTTGGAGCGCCAGTAGAAGACACAGGGTTAGTCGGAGCCGAAGTGGGGGCTTCGGTTGGGAAAGGTGACACAGTATTAGTTGGAGCTGCAGTTGGCCGCGCAGATTCAGTCGGGGCTTCGGTTGGGAAAGGTGACACAGTATTACTTGGAGCTGCAGTTAGCACAGTTTCTGTCGGAGCCAAAGTAGTTGGACCTACAGTGGCAAAGCCTTCGGTTGGGAAAGGTGACACAGTCGGTCCAGTGGGCTCTGGGGTACTGGTTGGTGGATCAGACGGCGAGCCGAGACCGAAAGGCTCTGTAGGTTGGGGGGTTGGTGCATTACCAAAAGAAGGAGTCAGCGAAACGGTCGCTCCAGTGGGCTCTGGGGAAGTCGTTGGCTGTGCTGTTGATAGGACAGGGCTAACACTCGTGGCAACAATTGTAGGAACGGGGGTTAGTGGTTGAGGAGCCATGGTGGGAAACAGGTCGATATTTTCTTCCTTGAAATCAAGGTACTGTTCTGCAGCTTCTACTCCAAAGAGACTCCATCAATCAAGCACCCAACATCGTCACCACAAACTTGGTTCAACTCAGCACTGGCGTTGTCAATTGCGGTGAGAAGCGCTGATAAGTCCGCCAAGTCTTTGTCACAATTCTCAAAAGTAGCGAAGTCAGTGCCAGCTTCGTATGTAAACAGTGAGTCAGCAGCGTCTCGCAAACACCAATACTCTGCGCAGTATTCCGTAGTAGCGACAGATCGAGTAAGCTCGCCCTCTGGAAGCGCCAGGACTGTTCCATCAGCAAGTGTCCAATCATCTGACGTAGTTCCTGTAGGGGTGCCCAGAATTCCGACCACGGTTTCGGAATTCCTGCTCCATGTAGACCGCTGGTATGCAGCGGAGAAGTAGCACTCACCACCCACATTTTCTGCCATTAGTGTAATCTCCAATCCAGTGGAAGGATAGGTGACAACAATTTCCGATGATACAAGGGTAGCTTGGACAACATTTGAAGAAATACTGGCAACCTCACTGAACGCTCCAATCAATGTACCATCAACATAAGCAGAAACTGGGCACCCATTAACAGTAGCTGTACTGTCGGATGCCGCCAATGTATTCATAGAGACTTGAACCAAAGGAAAGGTCACAGCAGTACCAGTGTATTCCTGAATAGCGACACCGGACGTGACGGTGGCTGCACCTACTTCAGTAGCTCGTGCTTGAATCTGAAATGGGCTATCCAAAGACTTGACAAGAACAAGTTCACCCGGGGCATGACAATCATATTCAAGTCCGTCAAAGGTCACGAAGTGAATATCTCCATAACTAAGAACTTTGGCACTTGATAGAGCGATTGGCGAAGCAGTTGGAGGGTCGGTAGGAGGTCGGGTAGGAGAAGGGGTTGGCGCGGCCTTCGTATTCTTCACTTTATTCTTAGCTTTGTTGTTTGTCTTCGCATTTTTGTTCTTCTTGTTGTTATTGGTAGTAGTGGTTTTCTTGTTCGTGGTTTTCTTTTTGTTGGACGTCTTTTTTGCGACTGCTTTCTGTTGTTTGGCGGCCTTGACAGCAAGGTCACGCCGGTTGGCCTCCTGTTCTTGAGCGACTTCAATTCGCAGCAAGCGACGAATTGTCGACGTTCCAGCAAAAAATAAAGGAAACTCCAGCATACTACCAATCAGAACGCTCGTGAAGACCAACAAAGACCATGTGAGCCACTTCTTGCTACTGGCGGTAGTAGGAGCAGAAGCACACTCTTGGTGGGGCAGGTCGGAAGGATTTGTCATCCCCGCACCTCCTGGCATACTGTTGTTTGAAATGAGAAAATTCTTGAAACAAGCTGAATCTTTCTTACCAGTTCTACTACCAACGTAGGATATGACAGCTGAAATCACTAACATCGGTTCCACCTGCCACAAGATTCAGTTGTTCCTCCTGGCGGTATTCAATATGGCACGAGTGACTAAGAATTTCGCGCACATAGAGCCCAACTAAAACGCCATTCAAGATCCGCTGACATTATTCTACTAACTATTGCTATTACTTTCGGCCACCAACAGTAGCGAGGTTCTATCTGCGGTCGTGGTCGGGATATGCTATTATGACCTTTCTCCCCGAAAGAGATGATAGCAGACAAAGAACAACAAGTAAGGGTAACTACGAGTACTCGTACCTGGTAGACGTGATACCACCATGATATTAAATACTTGTTCTTGAACAAAAGCGAGACACCTGCAGCCGCCATCATCGGTAGAAGAGGGTTCAGTAATAATTCAATACTTCAATCTACTACTAGTAGGCTAGAGGTCGGTCCTGTTGCTCTCTTGCCCATCGTCAATACATATGTATGAAGGATGGAGCCCACCACGCTGGTTTTGGTACGTCCGCCGCCACCAACATTGACTCCATCGAATCAAACTTCACATCGTCCTCTTTGATTCGCCACGTCCCTCCGTCGCCCGTGACACGAGGTTGAGTGGATGGGAAACGTCAGATCGCGAAGCGATGGCCCAAATCCAAAACCACCAACGTTTGCAGTAGTATTTGTTGTTGTTGTTGCTACTGTTGTGGATATTCATTTCTTGCATCCTTTCTTTCATCATGGCTACCCGAGGAATCACACAATGTCAAAAGTTGACAATCTTCTACTGTGAACATGGAGGATCATCACAAGCTGTTCGCGACTTTTTGAAATCTCCCAATTTGATGTCCTGGGCCTCGGAACGCCCCAACGTGGCCATTCAAGTTCGCGTCCGCAATGGCAAACACCCCTTCGTCAAGGCCGAATACTTGACAGGCGTCAACTCCAATAAGACCCAAGAACCTTATATTCATCAAATTTGCTTGAAATCCAACAAGGCTCGATCTCCCGATGTTCAAGGTGCTCTGGATCAATTGTACAACCGAAGTGGACGTAAAATCACCAAATTGACACAACCTGTGTACACACAAACTCCCAGTGTACAAGGTGTGTGGACACCTGCTTTGAATCTGCACTTGACACCGAAATTTGCAATGGAAATCAAGAAATAAATGGAGGATCATCTATTTTACCATCCACACATTATTATTAAGAGAGTACTATAGAACCGGTTGGTATTTGGCAACTGTTGTGATGAGTTGTATGTCCAATGTAATAATCTCTATGTTGCAAGACGCGGGGAACACTAGCGCTAGTGACATTAGTGGCATGAATCCTGCCTCTTTCCCCCGCAAAAGGTGATGGCGACCTTGAAATTGTTTGTACTACAATATCGTTCATGCCTTGGAAGTTGATGATGTAGGCAAACAAAAACCTCCACTCGCCAGAGGTCCAGTACCAGAACCGTCTCCCCCAACAAACCAACCTCGATGTCTCAAGAAACAAGTACAATCTGGAGGATGTTGGGTAGTAGCCGTAGTACTCGTAGCATTAATAGTAGTATCATCATTGGTATTAGGAGAATGCAGTGGATTGTCATGGTTGGTGGGGATCATGGTACTCGTTCTATCCTCCAAAGTGGTGGTGGTGGTGGTGGCTGCATTCTGTTCCGATGGACTATGACTATTACTATTCGTTGTACCAGTGGAAGCGGAACTGGAAGAAAGGGGAACTCGACGACGCTCAGACGATGAAGTGGAGGAACCTCCTTTGCGTTGCATTTTTCGACGTTGACGACGAGGTGCCATGGTGGATCGATGCAGCAGGAGGAGGACCCGATTCGTCTTTTTGTTGGAAGGAAATGGAAATACGCCAAACTCTACTACGACTTCACGTTTCACGTCATCTTTGTCAACAAGGCCGTCTCTCCTCGTGTCCTAGTGTGACATAAACACGACACATCACATGACAGATGGTTGTCACGCAGCGACATCGGGCGAGCCAACGAACGAACAACTTGTCGCCGTTGGAACATAATATTCGCAGAACGACCAAGCCACACACGGCTCAAGTCGTTTTCCAGCGCCACGTCTGTAGTCGTTGTCTTGAACACTACTTGAATAACACAATCACAATCAAAACAACAACCTACGATTATCATCACCATGAGCTTTCAAGATGTGGGAAGAAATAACACACGGCGTCAACCTGCCAATGCCACATTTGGAAGTAAACCTGTTACATCCACAGGTGGAGCTAGTGGTGCTACTACTAGTAGTAAATTGGGTTGGGGAAATTCGCCTGCCTCGATTTCTCAAATTTCGGAATCGTTGACACAATATCAAGTACGTACCGTACTTTGCGAAATGAAGGTCTTGTGTGTACATGGAAGAACTACTCACTCACTTACCCCTTGTTTTAGCGCAACGTTGGAATTTTGGAAAAGATTGCCCAACAATTATTGACAACCACCACTGCTGGCTCAGCACGTTCCGAATTGGAACAACAATATCACGTACAATGCGATGTCTTGCAACAATTGGAACAAAAAGTCCGCGATCTCTTGTTGGCACAACGTAGAACTGGAGAACAAAAGCAGGCATTGACCAAATTGGAACGAGACTTTGAACGCGTTCAGGGATTGGCCACGTCGGCCAAGGCCAAGGTTACGCGTCAACAAAAGCAGTGGCAACAACGAAATGCGGCAGCCTTGGATCAACCACCGACTTCGCAGATGCAAGCGATGCAGCAAGAGCAGCAGCAATTTCAAATTCAACTTCAACAAGATGTACGTGGTATTATTTTGGAGTTTTATTGTTGTTGCTCTGAATGTGTTCTTTTTGTCCCATTGTGCACATGTCTCACAACATCATTTCCTCTTTCTTTTTCCAAATCAGAAATTGCACGAAGAAATCATGCGAGAACGTGAACAAGAAATTCGAAACATTAACCAAGGAATGCACACAGTCAATGAAATTTACAAGGATTTGGCTCATATTGTAGGCTCCCAACAAGAACAGGTGGATCAAATTGAAAATCAAATGGAAGATGCTAGGAACAATGCAACTAGTGGGTTGGAGCAAGTGCAAAAGGCCAATGAAAAATACAATCAATCTCAATGTGTTATCATGTAAAAGAGATGATTGGAGTGAGAATGAGAAGGATTGGAGTTGCGGGCATGAGTAGGATGGAGTGGTTCTGTTGGAAGGTGATAATGACAGTGGCGCACTGGCGGGATGGAATGTAGGATAGGATGGCGAGTCTATAATGATGATACTACTAGAAGGCTCCTGGAATAGGAATGTACTACCTAGGTAGCACTATTCGTGTGTTGATACGATACCTTTCTACACGAAGTCTATCCAAAGCAATGCTAGTAGTGGTTGGTATAGAATAATTGGAGTCTAAAAGGTAATTTTGGTTCCTTGAAATGCAACAATCCCCGTCTTTTGTTGTTGTTTGGCAGCCCAAGAAGGGTGAGCTTCGGCGGCATCACCAGCACCAGTATCATTGTTCTTCTTGTTGCTGCTGCTGTTGTTATTGCTTGCAGAAGCCGCTGGCGCCGCTCCATCCTTGTTGTCATGACTTTTCTTGGCCCTCTTGTGAGGTCGCTCTCCGTTGCCATTACCGTTACCACCCTTTTCGTCCCCTTTTTTGTCTTCCTTCTTTTCTCTCCAATTCAATGATACATGATATTGTTTTCGTCCTTCCTTTTTGGCTTGAATAGCCAAAGCTTTGGCTTTGCGTCCTCGTTGTCCTTGTCGATTCTTCTTTTTGGGCAAAATGTCTTCCATGGTCGCTGCGGGACCGTAGGCGGACATGGAAGGATCCAACATGCTGGAAGACGAACTTGGATCCAATGTGTTACTGCTATCGCCATTCAAGGTACCAAATAAGGAAGTGGTAGGAGTATCTTGGAGATTGCTGTTGCCATTGTTGTTACTGGCGGGATGATGATGATGGTTGGACACAGTCTTTTTGGATTTTTTGGACGATTTGCCCCCATTCGAATTCGCTTTGGGCGGCACGGAATGTGGTTCATCCAATTGCATACAAAATCGTCGATAATCCACAACCTTTTCATTCCATTCTTCCATGGCTTGTTGGAATTTGGCATGTTGCAATATATTCTGCACCAACGGATCGGTGGTGGGAGCCGGAATGGTATTGGCGGTTTCGGACGTGTAGCGAGGATTGGCATGGTACAATCCCAATTGACGAGTAGCCTGTTGCACTACTATGTCCAAATCGACTTGTTTGTAGGGAATATCCGGGGTGGCATCGTCGTTGCTTGTATTCTTGTTGTTGTTGTTGTCGCTATTGCCGTCTTCTGTCTTTTTCAATTGTCGAATTTTCTTTTGAATGAACATAGTCTTGACTTGTTTGGCTTGTTTGTGCAATTGCTTTTGTGCTTGATGGACCAACCGATCGTATCGATCTTCTTTCCATTGTTGATGAAGGGAAGCTGTATCTCCTTCATGACGTTTTCGTTTGATTTTTCGACTTTTGTTTTTATCTTTGTTGTTTTGTTTGCTGTTGGTAGTGGTGGTGGGTGTTGCTGTTTCCTCGCTCATGGTCAACGTCGTATTGGTGGTGGACAGTGGAGAGTGGACAACAGTGCGTAACGCAGAAAAAATGGAGAGAAATAATAATTGTTGGTGTTCTACGATTGTCCGTCTGGCTGTCCTATGCATGTTAGTCCAAAGAGTCATTTGCATCCATGGAGTCAACGAAGGGAATATCGGATATCGGTATAAATATATCCCTTCTACCATAACGTTAGTACATCATCTTGAAGTTTTGGAATGCGACGATTCTGTTGCCCTTTCGTGTCATATACTTTTCGAAACTTGCATTTCATTAAAAAAATACTACATTCATTCCAATACAATCTCTATTGGTCGTACTAGCAGAACAGCACCATTTCGTTGAGTTGAGCGTTGAGTGAAATGCCACTTTTCAACGAATACCGCTATACAGCACAATCAGTTGTTGTGGTCAGCGCAAAAGACAAGTGTACTTTGGTGACCAATCGTTGTCTTCGGTTAGTGAAACGAACATCCTCCTCAAGCGTATCACATCACGTTGCGGAAAAGAGAAAGTGCAAAAAGTATGCCTGTACACGTCGATAACCCTCTTGTAGCAGTTTCCTTCTTTTGTTGCGATGTTTGTTTCTTTCCAACAAACACCGGATTTCACCATCCATACGATACACTATATCCCCGAGATGTTCAAGGTTGCATTCAGGTCGTTTCACAGTATTAGCAAAGGCCTCAACACCTTCAAATCCCATGTCATCATTGTCGGAAAGATCTAGCCTTTCCAGCAATCTCATAGGGGACAGCGCACCAGCCAAAACAGTTGCACCTTTAACCCCAATGCGATTTCCACTAAGATTCAATGATTCCAGTGAGGTCATGCCGGGTAGAAGGCTAGCCAAGACCGTAGCACCTTCGTCCCCAATGGAATTGTAAGAAAGGTCCAAAGCTTCCAGTGATATCGTTCCAGAGAGAGCACTACCCAAAGCAGTAGCGCCTTCAACCCCAATACCAGTGTCCTGAAGCGCCAAGCATTTAAGCGATGTCATTCCAGAGAGAGCACTAGCCAAAGCAGTAGCACCCGAAACTCCAATGCTATTGCGGCTAAGACGCAACCATTCCAACGAATTCATGCTGGGCAGAGCACAAGCCAAGGCCGTAACACCCTCAACCCTAATGTGATTGTAGGAAAGATCCAACGATTTCAGCGACGTCATTCCAGATAGAACGCTAGCCAAAGCAGTAGCACCTTCAAACCCAATGTCATTGCGAGAAAGATTCAAGGATTGCAGCGAGGTCATTCCAGACAGAGCACCAGCCAAAACAGTAGCACCTTCATCTCCAATGTCATTGTAGGAAAGATCCAACGATTTCAGCGATGTCATACCAAATAATGCACCAGCCAAAGCAGTAGCACCTTCAGCATCAATACTATTCCAAGAAAGAACCAAAGATTCCAGTGATACCATTCCAAAGACAGCACTAGCCAAAGCAGTAGCACCTTCATCTCCAATGTAATTATCGCTAAGATCCAAGGATTCCAGTGATATCATTCCAGAGAGAGCACTAGCCAAAGCAGTAGCACCTTCACCTCCAATGTGACTTTCGCTAAGATTCAATGATTTCAGTGATATCATTCCAGAGAGGGCACTAGCCAAAGCAGTAGCACCTCTAACCCCAATTAGACTTTTGCCAAGATTCAATGATTTCAGTGATATCATTCCAGAGAGGGCACCAGCCAAAGCAGTAGCACCTTCAACTCCAATGCGATTTTCGCTAAGTTCCAACCTTTGCAGTGATGTCATTCCAGATAGAACGCTAGCCAAAGCAATAGCACCTTCATCCTCAATGCGATTGGCGCCAATATTCAACGATTCCAGCGATGTCATTCGGGGTAGAGCACTAGCCAAAGCAGTTGCACCTTCTCCTGTAATGCCATTGAAGCCAAGATCTAACGATTTCAGCGAGGTCATTCCACCTAGAGCACCAGCCAGAGCCTTGGATCCTTCATCCCGAATTTTGTTGCTGCGAAGGTCCAACGATTGCAGCATTGTCATTTGTTTGAGAGCCGAGCAAAGAACGACTGTCAGTTTTCCACCGAAAACACAGCATTCGTTTAATGTCAACTTGACAATGCGTGCGTAGTTGTTACTCTGTTCGAGAGCGTCACACAATATGCCAATGGTTGCAGTGTCAGTGGCTTCGTCACTCAAGTCGATTTCAGTGACTTGATTTCTCAAAATAGCATCAGTCAGCACCTTGAGTTCTTTCTTTCGAAATTCGTGATATGAATCCGTCATTGTTTTGATTACTGTGTGTCCAGTAGCTGGATGGCAACAATAGGAAGAATCGTAGTTTCCCTTCTTACTCGCCATCGAGAAAAAAGGACATGCCACATTATCATGTCGTCTTGTGTCCCGGCGGGGCGGGGCGTGGTTGAGTATATCTTTTTAGTCTTGTTCAATAAGTTGATGCAAACGTCGTACCTAGTACAGTACACTACGTAGCAAGACACGTACATACAATAAGTACCAACGACGAGGAAGATGTCGAAGAAGGTCCAAGCTAGCCCCATGCCCAATGCAACACAAACGAATCTTCTTTGTGAAGAATGGATGTTTTGGAAACTCATGAAACCATGGACATCCAAGAGTGGATGTTTGACACTCTTGTCATTGCATTGTTTTGATTACTGTGTGTCCAGTAGCTGGATGGCAACAATAGGATGAATCGTAGTTTCACTTCTTGTACGAACTCGTCATCGAGGAAAAAGGACATGCCACAACATCATATCGTCTTGTGTCTTGTGTCCCGGCGGGGCGGGGTTGAGTACAGTACACTACGTACCTAGCAAAGACACGTACATACAGTACGTACCAACGACAAGGTAGCCCAATGCAACACAAACGAATCTTCTTTGTGAAGAAAGGATGTTTTGGAAACTCATGAAACCATGGACATCCAAGAGTGGATGTTTGACACTCTTGTCATTGCTTGTCTTGACCATCATTGTGGTGTCCAATTCTAGACGGAATTTCATTTCCAGATCCGTCACAACGATTCCTCTAACAACAACAACAACAACTTTAGATGCTGATACTGTTTGTACACCTCAACGATTGCATTTGGCACAAGCCTCCAATGTTCACAATGGTTTTGTCAACATGACTGTCTCCTTCACTCTTCCCTTCAAGACTTGTCATGAAGTAGTACAAGAACCAACCTTGTACTATGGTCATGGTTGTTGTCTTTGCTGTTGGTAGTGGTAGTAGTGGTGGTGGGTGTCGCTGTTTCCTCGCTCATGGTCAACGTCGTATTGGTGGTGGACAGTGGAGAGCGGACAGTGTGTAACGCAGAGAAAATGGAGAGAAATATTAATTGTTGGTGTTCTACGATTGTCTGTCTGGCTGTCCAATGCATGTTAGTCCAAAGAGTCATTTGCGTCCGTCATGGAGTCTTTTCAATACCTAACCGTAGCTAGATACTACATCTTCATCTAGAAATCATGTATTGCTACGCTTCTGTGATCAATTGTTGCCCTTTCGTGTCAAAGACTCTTCGAAATTTGATTTCAGTTTTATATAATATTGCGCTAGTACTGTACTACTTTCATTCCAATACAATCTCTAGCTAGTAGTCATCACAGAAGAACAGAACCATTTTGTTGAGCGAAATGCCACTTCTTTTCAACGAATACCATTTTCATACAGTGAAATCAGTTGTTTTCGTCGGTGCAAAAAACAAGTGTACTTTGGTTGCCAATCGTCGTCTTCAGTTACTGAAACGAACATCCTCGTCACGGGCATCAGACCATCACCTTGCGGAAACATGGAAACACAAAAAGTATGCCCTCACACGTTGATAAATCTCTTGTAGCAATTTCCTTTCTTGGTTTCGTTTTCTGCTTTTTTCCAACAAACCCTCAAGTTCACCGTTATGAAGGTGGATTTTGAGATCTACAAGGATGCATTCAGGTCGCTTCACAGCATTAATCAAGGCCTCAACACCTTCATTTCCAAAGTCCCAATTAATGGAAAGATCCAAGGATTCCAGTATTGTCATCTGGGGTAGAGCCATTGCCAAAGCAGTAACACCTTCGTCTCCAATTTCATTCTCGCGAAGATTCAAGGATTCCAGCGATACCATTCCAGATAGAGCCCCAGCCAAGGCAGTAGCACCTTCGTTCCCAATACGATTTTGGCGAAGTTCCAGCGATCTCAGCAATCTCATGCCGTTGAGAGCAACGGCCAGAGCATTAACACCTTCGACCCCAATGCGATTTCCACTAAGATCCAAGGATTTCAGCGATGTCATTCCAGATAGAGCACTAACCAAGGCAGTAGCACCTTCCACCCCAATGCGATTTCCACTAAGATCCAAGGATTTCAGCGATGTCATTCCAGATAGAGCACTAACCAAGGCAGTAGCGCCTTCCACCCCAATACCATTGCCGCGAAGCCCCAAAGATTCCAACGATGTCATTTCAAGTAGAGCACTAGCTAAAGCAGTAGCACCCTCAACCCCCATTCCATTGTAGGAAAAATCCAATGATTGCAGTGTTGCCATTGAAAACAGAGCTCTAGCCAAAGCAGTAGCACCTGCAACCCCAATCTTATTCTCGCGAAGATCCAAGGATTCCAGCGATGCGATTCCAGATAGAGCACTAGCCAGAGCAGATGCACCCTCATCCCTAATGTCATTGACGCCAAGATCCAACGATTTCAGCGATGTCTGTTGTCAGCCTCCTAGTAGGGTACCTTCTAGTCTCAAGTAGTAACCTAAATTGTACGTTGACTCGAGAACTATGAGCTTTTACAACTACCTAAGATTGGATCGGTCTGTACTGGTACCGCCAGTCTGTCCACCTACACATGAGACATGGCTACGGTAAGTACCTCTCAACACCCTCCCACTTTCCTTAGCCATGATCATTTCCTTCTTCATCAACTTTCTCCAGATCCTTCAGATCCACCATGTATGATTTGCCATGCTTTTGGTTCAGTTCGGTACTGACATTCTTCGTCATCGGATCGCTCTTATTCTCTTCAGAGCGGACAAACACGACTTTCACCAAACCTTCTTCGTGATATTTGCGGACAAAGTGCCACCTTGTATCCATATGTCGAGTACGCTGCCCAGTAGATGGATTCTCCACCATATAAATAGCTCCAAGGTTATCGACTTTCACAATCACCGGCAATTCCACTGCGATTCCCAATGATAGAAGCAATTGGGTAACAAACAATACTTCCTTAACTGCTTCACCACACGCATAGAACTCAGCTTCCGAACTCGACATCGCCACCGTAGTTTGACTCTTTGATCTCCACATGATCGGTGCTTCGTTCAAAAACATTACATAGCCACCAACAGATCGCCGATCATCCTTGTCTCCTGCCCAGTCGCTGTCCGAGTACATAATCAAATTCCATTTGATCTTTCCGTCACTTGGTATCTTTGGGTACATGCGCAGTCCCATCTCCTTAGTGTCCAATACATATCTCACCATTCGTAACATCTCCTTGTACGCCGCTGGTGTTGCTTCCTTCATGCATTTGGATAACTCACGGACGGGGTTAGCAAGGTCAGGGCGAGAATGCTTCACCAGGTACAGCAGCATTCCGGTTCCTGAACGAAACTCCTTCTGTAGTTGCGGTTCAACACACTCCTCTGGTCCTTTGGGTTTGACTAGATGTAGTCCTGGAGTTCCTGGTGAAGATGGGCTACGTAGTCCTTCCACCTTCTTGCCGAACTCCTTCTGGATCTTCTTGATCATGTGTGGCTGTCCAATCCACGCCTTCGTTCCTTCTTGATTGAATTTGATGTCGCAGCTGAGGTAATCTGTGATTCCATAATCCACAGTGCATGTAAAACCGCCCAGCTGGTTCAATTGGCGCAGAGTCTTCTCGATAGCTTTGGTGTCTCCAATTGCTAATCCATCATCGACGTAGATGATTAGTATGACCAGTCCATCTTCATCTAGACGATGAAATAGACACGGGTCTACCTCGCTGGGTTCGAACAGTAACTTCTTGGTCAGTACTTCCCTCAACTTCAAATAGAACATTCTGGCGCTTTGGACTAGGCCGTAAATCGTTTGAAGTAACTCAACCACTTCATCCTCTTCATGTGGGAGTCCCTCAGGACACTCCATGTAGATTTCCTCTTCTAGGTCGCCATGCAGAAAGGCTGTCTCAATATCGAACAGTACACCTTTCTTCTTCAGGATTAGCATCAATACCACAATGATTCGGAACGACACATCGTTCACTACCGGACTGAAGATATTGTTGAAATCTTCCCCAGCCACTTGGCTGTATCCGCATGCAACTAGTCTCGCCCTGAATGTACCGCTTCGTTTAATCTCAAGCACCCACTTGTGTTTGACACATCTCTTTCCTTGGGGCATGCTGGACCGTTTCACCTTTCGCCACACTCCTCTTTTGTTCATCCTACTGAACTCCTTCTTGATCGCTTCTCGCCACAATTTTCGTTGAAAGGGATCAGGATGGTTGTAGGCTTCTTGGAATGAGTTGGGAACCTCGTACATATCTCGATACAGAGACGGATCAATGCCGTTCTCGTCCAGCTTGCCTAGTAGTTCACCTGCGGCTGCCATGGCGAAGTCACCGTTCCAAGCATCGTCCACACCAAACTTGTTCTCCATCATGAGACGTTGCAGGATGGTGATTCCTGCCGTTTCATTGCTAGCTCTTCCAGTAGCTTCGATCCTCTCGACAATCGAATCTGCAATTGGGTTGTCGGCCCAAGTCAGCTTTCGCATCTCTCGCACCACCTTTGGGTTGGCCACTGTCGCCGGTCCAGCTGGTTGCACTGCCATTCCCTGTGACCTTGTCGCTGGTCTCAGTATTCCAGTAGTCGGCTCCCTGACTTGGACAGGTTCTTGCTCCTGTGCGTCATCGGCTGGGGCCATGACATTGTCATCATCATCGGGATATATAAATTCGATCTCCTCTTCCTCTGCCTCGTCAACTGTTGCAGTAGGGGCCTTGTTGGTTGCATCGTCAAGCGAGAGTCCGGTTGGGATAGAAGCCGAATCACCTGTAGTGATACTCCCCCCGAGGATTCTATTCAACCAGGTCACATCGCGCGTTACGAAAATATTATTAGTGTTGCGATTCCACATACGATATGTATCCGCAGAATGATTTGCAGCTCGACCAACATAAACCATTTCTGTTCCTCTGTTAGTGAGCTTAGATGCAATCTTCGCCTTCGTTTTGACGACGCCCAACTCCCCAAACATCCTTAGATAATTGATCCATTTAGGAGGTTCGCTACTGTGAAAACGTTCATAAGACGATTTGGTTTCACCCTTGTGAATCAAAACATTTTCAACATCCGTAGCATGACGAGCGGCTTCCGCCCAAAGTTTGTTCCGTAGGGGCTGTTCAATTTTCGCAGCTGTCAACAAAGCCCGTACTCGATCCCATAACACTGCAAACATACGCTCGGCCCTCCCATTCTGTTGTGGGGTTTCTCGAGAGGTGTATTCCGCCGTGACCAATAACTTTTCGTTGGCTGCCCTCTTAAAGATAGCTTGGTTCTCACCCGCATTATCACACCGAATGTACTTGACGGGAGTTGAATTCGCTTTCATCTTGTGTAACCATTTAACCACAACATCCGCGGTTTCAGACTTCTTCTTTAAGAACGAACTCCATCGGAATCGCGTGTAATCATCGACCATAAGGAGCCAAAACTTCTTCCCTCCCATGCTGGGATGCTTGATGCTCGAAATGTCTAAGAACACACGTTCTCCCTTCTTGGTAGCTCGAGTTCCCGTAATCTTAGGAACAGCCTTTTGAATCGCGTTGCTAATTTTGCAATCAGCACATGGTTGCCACTTGTGAGTCACCGTCACACCCCAATTCTTTAGCGTTCTGCGAACACACTCCTCGTTTGAGTGATTCAGACGGCAATGGGCTTCGTTGATGTTCAACCCTTTCTTGTTCGACAGAGCCGGGTTTGCCAATTCGCCTTCCTTAGGGATTACATCCACTCCACATAGGATGCCATCGCCCGTCTTATGGGTTCGATCAAAGCAGATCGACTTGTCCCCTTTCTTGAGAATCAAGTGTACACCTTCGTTTCCGATGTTCCATCCTTGAGACAAACACTTGGTGATGCTGATGAGCCCTGTAAACAGTTTGGGTACATACTTGTAGTCTTTCAATACCACTTCCAGTTCTGTGCCGTCGACTTGCCGAATCGTTGCATGGTAATTTCCCATCTTGGTTGCTTGAAGGGAGTTACCATCCCCGATCTTGACTTCCTGCTCGATTTCGCGCACATTTCTCAAGCCTCGTGCGCAATTTCCCATATGGGTCGACGCCCCACTATCGGCCATCCACGTGTCCGAATGAAATTTTTCAACTTTCTTGGCGCCTGCATCATCACCTGCAGCCTTAGCTACGAGAGCTATAGTAGGATTCTTACTCCAGATCCGTAGAGATTCCGTTTCAATAGCTCGCTTCCAACGGTTTCGATTCTCAACTGAACCAATGGGTGGCTCAGAATCAAATTCCGATTCTTCCGAACTTTCATCATCCGAATCTTCCGTATCTTCCGAGAAGTCTTCTTCGCTTTCTTCTCCTTCGTCCAGGCTTTCCTCGTCTTCGAGGGCTTCGAAAGGGTTGCTTGACTGCCAACCATGGCCTTCCGACCTGTTGTTCTCTTGAATTGGAGTAGCTAGGTTGTTCATAGTAACGTAGTTTTCCTCCATCCATTCAGGGAACAAACGATCGTTCTCTTCATCTTCTTCAGGTCCAGAGTCGCTGAAATAGTCGAAGAAATCATCGTCAAGGCCATACTCCTCTTCTTCTTCAGAGGAGTCCTCTTCTTCATCCGAAGAGTCCTCGAATAGGGTATTGTTGTTCACCTCCATACACGTCATCATCACCTCTTCTTGAGCGACAGATGCAGCCTCGCTTTCACCCTTATCCTTGAGCTTCTTGCGACACTCGGATCCCTTGTGTCCCTTGATACCGCAAGTAGTTTACACTTTCCACCAAATCTTCCTTTTGGCTTGGTTACTTCATCGCCATTCTTCTTGCGACTGTAACAATCCACAGCTTTGTGGCCGATCTTGCCACAGTAGTTGCATTTCCCTTTGAACTGCTTGCCACTTCCTTGAGCTGCTAGAGCTTGCTCGCCTTGCTCCTTGCTCTGAGTTCCATCGTTTCCTAGGGCTTTTTCACGTTCCACATGAAAATTTCACGATGTCCATTTCCAAGGAAGTCAGGGCCGTACTTCCCTTCACCTTCTTTGGGTGGGATGACTCCATCCACCTTCATCTTGAATATTTCCTTCTGGGTCTGCCATGGACTGAGAGCTTTCTTCCGCAGTCAGCTTAGGTAACTTTTGCAGAATCGCTTCAATCATCTCCGTATCGGTGAATGAATGCCCAACCTGCTTCAGCTCGTTGCGTAGATCCTTGACGGTTACAAAGAACTCAAACTGGGTTCCTCTCTGTCTTCCAACTGAAGAGCGTAGAACTCTTTCAACAGAGTCACCTTGTTCTTGATGATCTTGGATTCGAAACGTTCCTCCAACAGCTTCCATGCTTGGATGAAGTTGCCGAAACGGTAACCTCCCACCTTATCCTTGGTGCTGGATACCATCTGATGCACACTCTTGCCTTCTACCGCGGGTGACATCAATGGCTCCGATGAGGAAACCCATTGCAGCTCTATTCTCCTTGCGGAGCGTCTTCCTTCCTTCCAGTGCAGTTGCTTCCTTGTCTGTTGGAATCTCCTTATGGGGTTTGTCCAGATAGTCAAAGATCTCCAGGACATCCTTCATAGCTAGGTAGCTTTCAAACTTGTCTCGAAAGATCTTCCAATCTTCCCTCTTTCCCGAAAAACGGATCTTCGTAGAGGTCGACTCAGATTCAGTATCACCACTCATCTTGTCTTCTTGCTTCGTGTTCTTGTTATCTGTCTTCCGTTGGCTATCCGCTTGATAACTCAACCTGCCTACCAGTGCTAACTACCTTTCGCTATAGCGTGTTGTCAGCCTCCTAGTAGGGTACCTTCTAGTCTCAAGTAGTAACCTAAATTGTACGTTGACTCGAGAACTATGAGCTTTTACAACTACCTAAGATTGGATCGGTCTGTACTGGTACCGCCAGTCTGTCCACCTACACATGAGACATGGCTACGGTAAGTACCTCTCAACAGATGTCATTCTTCCACATAGGGCGCTAGCCAAAGCAGTAGCACCTTTTTCTCCGATGTGATTGTCGCCAAGATTCAACGATTTCATTGATGTCATTCCAGACAGAGCACTAGCCACAGCAGTAGCACCTTCGACTCTAATTTCATTCTCGCGAAGATACAAGGATTCCAGCGATGTCATGCCAGATAGAGCACTGGCCAACGCACTTGCGCCCTCGTCCCCAATGTCGTTGACGCCAAGATTCAGCGATTCCAGCGATGTCATGCCGTTTAGAGCACTAGCCAATGCAATAGCACCTTCATCTCCGATCCCATTGTAGCGAAGATCCAACGATTTCAGCGATGTCATTTCAGACAGAGCACAAGCCAAAGCAGTTGCACCCTCATCCCTAATCTCATTGTAGCCAAGATTCAATGATTCCAGCGATGTCATGACAGATATAGCGCGAGCCAAAGCACGAACATCGATTATCCCAAAATAATGCCTTTGAAATTTCAACGATTTCAGCATTGCCATTCGTCTGAGAGCC
This sequence comes from Nitzschia putrida, assembly GCA_016586335.1. Taxonomy (NCBI): domain Eukaryota; phylum Bacillariophyta; class Bacillariophyceae; order Bacillariales; family Bacillariaceae; genus Nitzschia; species Nitzschia putrida. The sequence goes on from BLYE01000173.1 coordinate 41,326, forward strand.
GAATTCAGGACTGTCATATCTTCTTTATTGTCCAACCAAATCCTTCCCAAGTCTAACTTGACAATGCGTGTGTAGTTGTCACTATATTCGAGAGCTTCACACAACATGTCAACACCTTCCTTGCGAATGTCTCGTTGCAGCTCTATTTCGGTAACTTCAATTCTCAAAATAGCATCACTCAGCGCCTTGAGTTCCTTTCGACATTTGTAATCATATGCGTCCTCTGTCGTCATTCCAGTTTCTACTACTGTGAGTCCAGTAGGATAACAGCAGGAAGAATCGTAATTTCACTCCTTTTGGAACTCGTCGTGGTACATTTTGTGAAAGGAGAACAAAGCAAGAAGCCACATTTTTTCGTCATCTTGGTGTGTCTTGGTCTTGAGGCGGTACCAGGTACCTGGTACGGGGTTCAAGCGGGATTGGAGAGGATGGGCTGGTGCGACAGCATGATGACATGCGAAGATGTATACTCAACGAATACTACAACGGACGATTACACCCACAACAACAACAACAACAACAACAACAACTGCAGCAACTGCAACAAAAGAAATGGATCCAGCCGCGGCACATGGGGAGTCGAGTTAATTGAACACGCCCAAACGTTTCCTTTCTGTGGCATGTTGGAATATATTCTGCACCAACGGATCGGTGGTGGGAGCCGGAATGGTATTGGCGGTTTCGGACGTGTAGCGAGGATTGGCATGGTACAATCCCAATTGTCGAGTAGCCTGTTGCACTACTATGTCCAAATCGACTTGTTTGTAGGGAATATCCGGGGTGGCATCGTCGTTGCTTGTATTCTTGTTGTTGTTGTTGTCGCTATTGCCGTCTTCTGTCTTTTTCAATTGTCGAATTTTCTTTTGAATGAACATAGTCTTGACTTGTTTGGCTTGTTTGTGCAATTGCTTTTGTGCTTGATGGACCAACCGATCGTATCGATCTTCTTTCCATTGTTGATGAAGGGAAGCTGTATCTCCTTCATGACGTTTTCGTTTGATTTTTCGACTCTTGTTTTTATCTCTATTAGGAAAGATCCAAAAATTCCAGTGATATCATTCCAGAGAGACCAGTAGCCAGAGCAGTAGCGCCTTCAACCCCAATACGAGTGTTGAGAAGATCCAACGATTCCAGCGATGTCATTCCAGAGAGAGCACTAGCCAAAGCATTAGCACCTTCAACTCCAATGCTATTGTGGCTAAGACACAACCATTCCAACGAATTCATGCTGGGCAGAGCACAAGCCAAGGCCGTAGCACCCTCAACCCCAATGTAATTTTGGCAAAGATCCAACGATCGCAGCGAGGTCATGTCGGGTAGAGCAATAGCCAAGGCAGTTGCCCCTTCATCCATAATGCGATTGTCGCCAATATTCAAGGATTGCAGGGACGTCATTCCTGACAGAGCACTAGCCAAAGCAGTAGTACCTTCAACTCCAATGTGATTGCGGCCAAGATCTAACGATTTGAGCGAACTCATGCCGTTGAGTGCACTAGCCAAAGCAGTTGCACCCTCATCCTCAATGTCATTGGCGCCAATATTCAACGATTGCAGCGATGTCATTCCAGATAGAGCAATAGCCAAGGCAGTAGCACCTTCATCCTCAATACCATTCCAGGAAAGACTCAAAGATTCCAGTGATGCCATTCCAGAGAGGGCACTAGCCAAAGCAGTAGCACCTTCATCTCCAATGTGATTTTTGCTAAGATCCAAGGATTCCAGCGATGTCATTCCAGAGAGAGCTCTAGCAAAAGCAGTAGCACCTTTATCTCCAATGTGATTTTCGCTAAGATTCAATGATTTCAGTGATATCATGCCAGAGAGAGCACTAGCCAAAGCAGAAGCACCTTTCCCTGTAATGCCATTGAAGCCAAGATCTAACGATTTCAGCGAGGTCATTCCACCTAGAGCACCAGCCAGAGCCTTGGATCCTTCATCCCGAATTTTGTTGCTGCGAAGGTCCAACGATTGCAGCATTGTCATTTGTTTGAGAGCCGAGCAAAGAACGACTGTCAGTTTTCCACCGAAAACACAGCATTCGTTTAATGTCAACTTGACAATGCGTGTGTAGTTGTTACTCCGTTCGAGAGCGTCACACAATGTGCCAATGGTTGCAGTGTCAGTGGCTTCGTCACTCAAGTCGATTTCAGTGACTTGATTTCTCAAAATAGCATCAGTCAGCTCCTTGAGTTCTTTCTTTCGAAATTCGTGATATGAATCCGTCATTGTTTTGATTACTGTGTGTCCAGTAGCTGGATGGCAACAATAGGATGAATCGTAGTTTCACTTCTTACTCGCCATCGAGAAAAAAGGACATCATCATGTATCATATCGTCTTATGTCCCGGCGGGGCGGTGCGCGCGGGGTTGAGTTCATTCTATTTGTTCTATTCTTTTGCTATACTCGTCATATCAACGTCGTACCAAGATACGTACATACAGTATCGTACGTACCAACGACAAGGAAGGTGTCGAAGAAGGTCCAAGCCCAATGCAGCAGAAACAGAACTTGTGAAGAAAGGATGTTTTGGAAACTCATGAAACCATGGACATCCAAGAGTGGATGTTTGACACTCTTGTCATTGCTTGTCTTGACCATCATTGTGGTGTCCAATTCTAGACGGAATTTTATTTCCAGATCCGTCACAACGATTCCTCTAACAACAACAACAACATTAACAACTTTAGATGCTGATACTGTTTGTACACCTCAACGATTGCATTTGGCACAAGCCTCCAATGTTCACAATGGTTTTGTCAACATGACTGTCTCCTTCACTCTTCCCTTCAAGACTTGTCATGAAGTACAACCAACCTTGTACTATGGTCATGGATTCCAACAATTCCGTACCGACACATCGGAACGTGTCCAATTTTCCTACGATGCTTCTGTGGCAGTCCCTGATTTGCCTACTTTTGAAAGTGATTGGATCCATCACATGACCATGACAGTACAAGCGGGACGACTGGAATATTGGTATCAAGTAGTAATGCCACATGGTCTGTCATCTCATATTTCTTTCATGACACCTCCCATGCCGCATCAACCCACTTCCCTAGCCTTGTTGGGAGATTTGGGACAAACGGAGAATTCAACCAAAACGATGCAACATATTTTGCATGCTACCAAAGTGATTGAGTCGTCCATGATGACGACACGGACGGGAACCTTCGAGCAACCTCCTCCCAAAGTGTCTGGTATGTTGTTGGCGGGGGATTTGAGTTATGCCGATGGTGATCCACGACGATGGGAATCTTGGATGGATTTGATGGTAAGATGATTGATGATTGATGAGAATGTAGTAGATGGGTGAAACTTTCTGTGGTTGTTGTTGATATTGTTGTTGGGGGTGTGTTACAGGTCTAATTACTCACACATGCTCATACTGGAACTTTGTGGTTGACTGTCTGTCTGCGGATCACGTATTTGATAACAGGAACCCCTTTTGCAACAAACGCCTTTACAATCGGCAGCGGGAAATCATGAAATCGAGTGTGACAATACCACCCATACCATCTTTTCTGCATATGAAAATTACTTTCGTCATCCCAATCGTATTGCTCCCGCAGAGATTGAACCGGTCGATCCAGACTATCAACAAACCTTGTGGAGACATCAATGTTTGACGTCGTCCGAGTTCTTGGGACATTACAACTATGGAAATTCTTATTATGCGTTTGAACATGGACTGGCACATGTCATTGTGTTGAATTCCTTTGCGGATACATCTCCTTCCTCCCCCCAATACAAGTGGCTCGTCCATCATCTGCAACAGCCTCGCAATGCTCCTTGGTTGTTGGTCATGTTCCATGTGCCTCCCCACACCACCTTTGTCGGTCATTTCAATGAAACCAATGCACGATACATGTTCCATCACATTGAACCCTTGATGGTACAATACAAGGTTGATTTGGTCATTTCTGGTCATGATCATGCCTATCTCCGTACCAAACCCATGCGAGGAGGTGCCTCGACCAACCAGACAGGTCCAGTCTACTTGACGTTGGGTGCTGGTGGCAATCGCGAACAACATTCCAAAGGATATTTACATCCCGACCAACCCGAAGAATGGGTCGCTGTACGAGACATTTTGGAATATGGCTATGGTCATTTGTACATGGTCAATCATACGCATGCACACTTTCATTGGGTCCGCAATGGACAACATGGAGTGGGAGATGCGGTTTGGTTTCGAAAGGAATCAGCAGCAGCAACAACAACGAAGGCAACAGTAGGGGATCCAGCCACGTGGCACATGGGGAGTCGAGTTAAATGAACACCCACCAACGATTACTTTACAGAATTATTAGGTTAGTATAGGATACTGTTTAGATACCCACCTCCGTAGACGATCGTAGGCCGTAATCAAACCAAACAAGGCATTCACACTTGGTTCTTTCACTCGGATACGGAAAGGAAAATAGTCCAGGATGATAGTTACCTACTACAGTACTCGTAAAACAGGTTGCATGTTCCAGTCGTAAAAACAACCATGTTCTTGGGACTCGAGCAATCATGGGACACGAGCCACAAGTGCCGCACTCCAAATTTTGGGGGCATGTATAGTTCTCGGTATTGCAAGCCAGATTGCCTGGATACAGCAGCCATCCGCACGATATCAAGCCAAACACCATGGTGTACTTCTAGAGTACCGTACTGGTAGATGAATGTTTCAATTTGAAGTGTAGTAGTAGTAGTAAAGAAATTGAACAGCAGAGTCAATGTAAAAGGACAATTATTTTAAGTACAACTAGAGAGCTCTCTCGATTGTGAAAGCTTATGAGTCAAAGGCGGTAGTATTGTCATCTGGTACAGCCGTGGCGTTGTCATCCGGGACATAAGTGGAGTTTTCATCTTGGAAATACATCGTGTCGTCGTCGGGGACGTAGGTGGCATTCTCATCTGGGACATCTGTGCTATTGTCATCGTCGATATGCTCGAAATGGATTACGGACAATTGGGATGCGAAAATGTTGTTTACCTCCATTGTGTCAAACGAGGTTGGTGCCCATGTGGTGGGGGCCTCTGTTCCTCCAGGAGCAGGGGCAATGGATCCTGCTACGATTGCCCCTGGCTCGATAGTTGTATCAAAGGCAGTTGGCGCAAAAGTAGTGGGGGCTTCTGTGGTTCCTGTAGCCACAGGAGCAGGAGTAGTGGGGGCGATAGGAGCCGCTGTTGGGGGTTTGTAGGAATAACTGGAGGGCTCGTCGTAGGACTGCTTGTCGGAGCAGTTGGCATCATAGAAGGAGTTGCCGTAGGTACCGACTTCGAAATAGTCGGGGTAGAAGTCGGAGCGGGTGTTGATGACTTGGATGACTTCGTTTTCGAGCTTTTTGAAGCTTTATCGGACTTTGGGGCCTTCGTGGCGGTCTTGACTGATTTCCCAGGAGCAGGCGTCTTGGATGCCTTGGAAGCTTTGTCAGATTTCAGATTTCTTAGATAATCGAACTCAAAGTTGAGGTCTGATTCTCCATTGATCGCTGCATCTCCCACCCCCAATAGCCGCGCTGGCTTTGTAGCAAAACTTTGTGTTTTCCCACCCCCTGAGTACGTTTCAACACCCCTTGATGACGAATCCAACGATGCCATCAGAGCACCAACCACCAATGTTGCTGCTACAAGAGAAACGACAATCACCCGTCGACATTGCGTAATTCTATCGGTGGTATCACCCATTGTACCCAGTAGTGATGATGTAAATGGTTTCACAACCTGTTTTCACTTTGGGAGTAGTGGCACCTTGATACTCTGTCACGCATTTGTGTTCTTGACCGAGAAGTCAAAATTTTGGACTGTGTTTTGTCTTGTGATTAGACGTTGAGTGGCGATCTCTGACAAAAATACATCTAACGAGTACATCCCACACATCAACAATGTAGGCGAGCAAGCCAAGGGTTACAATTAGGCATTCTTGGATAATGTGGGATCCAGTACTTAAGGCATTTGGCCACAACGTCGACTGAGATTCCGTTCAACCAGGGCACGCGTGACTTTCAACGTACAAACAGTGCATACTATTACAACGCAGGCTCATGTACGACGATCTCCCGTGTGAGGCTTGGCTTGGAAGAATCCTGAACAAGTTCTGGCATGATGATGATGCGGTTGTGGGAGTTGAGAATGCTACCTAGTACTTCTGATGACATGCAACTCCACAATAATTCCTTGAAACATGAAGCAGAAAGATTGATTTACTGTACACCCTCCATCATATGGTAGGGAATGTGAGATTTTCCAAGGAGTCCTACTTCCAAACTACAAGGCTAAAAGCCGACACGCTGACACGTGCTACCGTCACAAACAATATACAATATGCATTAGGCAGTCGGGCCAGCACTGGGATCCGAGCTAGGCTGCTGTGACACAGATGGCATGCCGCTAGGGGCAGAACTGGGATTCAAACTAGGCTCCGAGCTAGGCTCCTTGGAAGGGGTGCCGCTGGGGGCAGAACTGGGATCCGAGCTAGGCTGCAGTGACACGGATGGAGTGCTGCTAGGAGCCAAGCTAGGAGAGTCGGAGGGGACTTCGCTAGGACCTGATCCCGTGCCAGGGGATACGGAAGGAATGACACTGGGGGCAGAACTCTCGGATGGGGAACTGCTGGGTGCATCTGACGGGGCAGCACTTGGGTTTACGCTCATCGACGGCATGAGACTAGGAGTAGAGCTAGGAAATGCACTATCAGTCCCCCCTGCACTGCCTTCAGATGGCTGGAGGCTAACAGAGGGAGTCGAAGAAGGAGATACACTTGCGGTAGCTGTTGGTGAGGCGGAATCGGATGAACCAGAGGGAGTCGCAGATGGGGAGGCACTTGCCGCCGTTGGCGAGGCGGAAGAGGAAACAACTGGAGCGCTGCTTGGAGCGGACGACAATGTTGGTTTCATCGATGGGCTCTTGGAAGGGTTCTCCGTAGGGGTATCCTTTACCACTGCAATAGGTGCAGGAGTCGGTTTAATGGGTGCTGAAGTTGGTGAAGCCTTGGCATTCTTCTTGGCAGCTTTGACGTCCTTTGCTGGAGTTGGGGCCTTGGTCTTTTTGACCTTCTTGACTTTGGCAGCGGCTGCAGCTGCTTTCGCAGCCTTGACAGCGTTGGCCTTTGGACCCAGTTCTCGCTGTTGGTATTGCATATCAGAGACCTCAAATGCGAAGTTTGATTTTGAACTTTCGTTCGACGAACCCATCAACAAAGCTCCCAAACAAACCCCCAATACCAAAAGGCCAACTTGCAACAAACGGCGCCCCATCAAACCTTGTGGCTTGGAATCTTCTTGTAATCGTTGTTGGAGATACATTGCTATTGAAAATCAATGGTTCCTTACACGAGAAAAAGGGAGAATATGATCCGACCAGTGGAATGCGTTCAACAAACAGGAAAGAGCGCCGTTCCAGGAGGAAAAATGGGCTTTTCCCTTCTTTGGGATGGGTGTTGAAGATCGCGGTCTTGTCGCGGGCCCTAGGTGATTCTAATATATATGCCAGTCATGTAAACGTAGAATTTTCCAGGGCTGGAGTTTGTCATTGTGACACACCTGTCAAGGTGTGGAATGTCTAAATACCAAGTTGGTGTGACCACTTTACTTATTAGTCTTGTCCCTATATAGGAACTTCACAATCATTGAAAAGCTTCGAGTATGGATACTAACTCTTACGAAATCCCTTAGTATCTTCGAATTTTGTCGATCTAAATACTCAAAGTTAGGATTATTGATCGCAGCATCGGATAGAGGATCATCCTGGATCATTGCTGGTGGTTTGCTGGTTTCTGTCCCACGGAGACACTTCACTGTGACTGAAAAAGACCCAAATGATAAAAGATGCATACTATACTTCTTACCTTCCCATTGTACCTAGCATGACGACAGTCGACGTCCGGACGAATTCTTGAATTATTCTTCTGAATCATCACTCAAAGTCAGAACACGGCAATCAAGTCTTTGGAACTCTCAGCCTTTCAGTAGTGCATTGTTGTTTGCTCCGCCATATCCAAGTTGCAGATTGAACAATGTATCGATTTTTAATTTCTACTTCCCTTTTGGCACTCTTGTCCATTGTCGATGCCCGATTGACGTCGTCGACGTTGTCATCCTTGCAACGACAAGAACAACCAAACGAAATTGTTGTTGTTGCAGAACAACGACAACAACGAGCATTGCCGCCCAAAGTCATGGTAGGATATGCCACCGAATGCAATGACAAAGTGGTCACGGCTGTCAAGGATGGAGTCAATATCGTTGTTTGGGCATTTTATCACTTGTCTCCTGGATATGATGCTGCTGCTACTGCTGCTAGTACTACTGTCAAAGAAAGAAACGTGGCAAACAAGGTGAATGTAGATTTGAAGTGCATTCAGTCATTGATCCACGATTTGGACGAACAGGGGTACGATGACACCATTCATCTCGTCAGTGTGGGTGGCTGGAATGGACCGCACTTGGATCCCTACTTTACGTCTGCCCAAGAATGGTATGATGCTTGGAAAGCTCTTGTAGGTCATGTGTTTCATGGTTTGGATGTCAGTTTGGCGGGGAATGACGACCTCCCCAGTGCCTACAATGCATTTTCCATTTCCGAAATGGATCAAGTGGGAGAGATATTCCAATTGGCTAAACAAGATGGTTACATTACTACCATGGCTCCTCTCCAATCCTATTTGGATATCCAATCTTCCAAGTTTAGTCGATATCTCAACTTGACAGATCCAGATCGTGGATCCTGGGGGAACCCTACCTACTCGAGCTTTGGTGAGAATGCCTATGCGTATTGGTTGGCCAAGTATGGTGATTTTATCGACTTGGTAATGATCCAATTCTTTGAGAGTTGGTCCAGGGCTTCCATGGAGATTTTTGGAGAGGATATGCTCACTCCCGAAAACTACCTGACCCAATACGTTTGGGATTTGAATGGAGGGAAACAACAAACGTTCTATGTTGACTTTGGTTCGGATCCTGATCTAGGACTGGACAGCCAAGATGTTGCATTTCCCATCACTAAATTGGTATGGGGCTTTGCCAATGGCTGGGCTGTCAATAGCAGTCAAACCGACCATGAGCATGTCTACATTGCTCCAGAATGTATTCAAGCCGGATATCAGAACCTGTGGGATTGGATGTTGGATCCCCGAGGTCTCATGTTTTACGACATTTCCCAAGAAGGAGAGGGAGGTATCTTTTTTGCCCAAGGCCTCAATGAGATTGTTCATACTCGTACCCGCGGCGGCACCACCACCACCGAGGAGGACTCGATTATTCGTCCATCGTCCAGAATTCAAAAGAACTGGGTTGGAATGACCATTGACGAATCGGGAGAAACCACCATGTAAAAGTAGTGGTTCCAAACTGCCTTTTTTTCCACGTCCCACAATAACATTATGCATGATAGTCTAGAATGTTTATTTATACCTATAGTTCCTTGTCGTTTTCGCAGGTGGTAGTAGTAGTAGGGTTGGTGGCTTGCTGCTGCTGTTGTTGTTGTTGCTGCTGTTGTTTTCCAAAATACTTGACAATGGGTTTCGAATTCGGACCCCCCATACCTCCATGTGTCAAGGGAGATTCTCGAATGGTAATGGATACCCGCCGATCCGAATGCACATCATCTTGTCCAATACCATGGGAATAATCGTACCGGGCAGGCCCCGTCAAAACTTGAATGGACCGTTGTGGCAAATAGGCACGATATTCGTCTCGATAAGAAGGTGTATGACTCGCTCGTCGAGCAACCCGACGAAACCGCATGGTACAATTGCCAGCCAAACTAACATTGACAATGGGTTCTTTGGAGAGTTTACGATCATCGACATGATCATGCAACCAATCGCCTTTACTTCTGCGATAATCAATCGCATTGGCTTCATTGGGAACAAAGGAAAGATCCACCAAACATTGGAGACGTGACAATTTTCGTAAGATAATTTCTCGAAGGGCAGCCGGCAATCCTTGCGACGACTCTACGACCGTTTTTCGACTCAAACTGCTCTTGACACCCCATCGTTTTCCATTGTGCTGACCGTTGAAACGACTGGGTTCCCAAGTGGGTTGGTTGGGATCTAAATCATCATCCAACATGCTTAATAACTCTTGTTCTTCCTCTTGGGTAATGAAATTTTCAAATTGAAACAATCCAGGCATGATTTGTCGGGTAGGTTGGATCCAATCCGGACTGCAAGGTGTATTGGGTGTTGTACTGCTACACGTATCTCGTCCTGATGTACCCTGCTTTTTTTCTGGTGGTTCTTCCCCTGTACAATCAGCTGCATGTGCAGGAAGAATGTGGAGCGGGAGTGATACTTGACACAAAGGACAAGATTGAAACCTACTACTTGTCGCATCTTGATAGCAAGAATCCATGGAGGTACGAAAGCGCTTTCGGGGTGTCAGAAATCTCTTTGGTCGAGTCTGGTTGGGATGGTTTTCAGAGCCACTGCCACTACTACCACTACTACTACGGACACCACTGATGTTGACTGGTAGCTCACGCTTGTTGGAGAGTTGCAAAGAACCATCAGGACCTCCTTGAACAAAATACGTCAGTTTCTTTTGTCGAGGACGGTGTTGTCGCAGAGCCATTGTAAAACCAACAAGGAATCATCACAATGAGGAAAGTATGTGATGATAGTGGTGGCAAGTTTATCAACCCAACAACATGCACAACCAAAAAATGCAGCTTGGGCTGAAACGAGCACCAAATTCCGCGCCCATTTTGGCAGTCGGACCAACGTGCACATGACGTCAGCAGGTGGATGGAATCGGCGCGACATCATGACATGACTGCTGCAGGCTACTAGGGGGGGTGCCGTAGTGCCGCCCGCCTACTCCTCCGTGAGATATTTATAAGACGGAAGAATCTACCGCACTGTATCGTGCAATGTGAGCATTCCCTCGTATTAATACCAGATATCCAGGTAATGTTCGTCGTAGTACCGTACTACTGGTAAAATACCAAAGATCCGAAACGACGACAAAGCGAGACTGCGGAGTTGTCAAAAACCACCGAAGAGGTGTTCCCCTTAGTAGAAAACTTACGTAAAAAATCTCGTGTACGGCAACCTCCAAAAACGACGACAGGAAATTAATTTCCCACACAAAAATTGTATCGACAACGAACACACATTTCGTAGCAGCAAACACACAACACAACTCTCTCTCTCTCTCTTTCTTTCAGAAAAAAACAAGCAAAAACCATGGCTGGACGCATCACCCGTTCTCAAACTCGCAAGGAAGTGGAACCTCCTGTGAAAAAGGAAGAAGTTGTCAAGGCAAAGAAGCCTGCTCCCAAAAAAGCCGCCGCTCCCAAAAAAGCAGCTCCCAAAAAGGGAAAGAAGGAAGAGCCCAAGGTAGAGGAAAAGGAAGAGGAAAAGCCCACTGAAACCAAAGAGGAGGAAGAGGAAAAGCCAAAGGAAGACGAAGAGGAGAAGAAAACCGTTGAGGTTGAGGCTTGCAAGCAATGAAATGCTTTCAAGACAAGGGCTAACAAGATTGCCTTGGCTGTGGGTGACAAGGCTGTTGTTGTGATTAACAAAGTAAAGGTACGAAACTAGGACATTTTTATACGTTTTCATTTCTATCTTTCTTTTGTCTAACCACACTAGCTAACCGCGTCCCGACTGACTACACGTAACTTACCACGCTTTAGCCTGGTCGAGGCAATTTTGTCGTGCGGATCAGCGGACAATCCGAGCCGATTGTAGAACTACTTGGGCTCAAGCGTCCTTTTCCTGCCCTCAAGGCTTTGGATATGGATCAAGTGAGTGCCCAAGTTCTAGCTGCGCTCGACGACAACAACAACAACAGCAACTAGCAAGCACCTACCATGGTAGTACAAAAAACGGGAAGCGGTTGTCTGGTTGTCTGGACCGGTTCCGGTACAAAGTGCTTGTTGGATTTGCAAGCTGTAGTGTTGTTGTCAGGATTCCCTCCGAAATATGGTTCTCTATTCTCTGAATCTTTCCGAGCGAATGACGGATCAGGTGTCTGTGATTTTGATCGCACGCACCAATCCTGACATGCCGGAAGGATACCCTAGGAATCTTCGACCACTTTGACTACTAAATTTATTTTGGAGGAACGTTGAACAAACGTACATGGCGTTGAGTTTTTCATTTTCAGTTTCGTTGTCATCGACGTCGTTCTGTAGTTCTTGTAGCACTAGCAGGAGGCCATCTCTACTAGCTAGAGCTAGATAGACTAGTAGTAGAGTAGTAGTGCGAAACAAATCGTCTTTCTGTAATCAAGGAAGTTTTACATTCATTACGATCCTAACCCCTTGGGACCGGAATAGTTTATTGTTAGTACCTCGTAGACGCTTACAAGATCATCCCAAAAGTTGCTGTTGTCTGTTGACTATTGACTGCTGTTTGTCTTTTTATGCCGAAGGTTCAGCAGCATTCTCTCCTGCTCCTGCAAAGCGAATACCATCATCCGTATCCACCAAATTGAGAAGCTTGGCACTTTGCACCCAGTATGTTTGTGGAGATCCAACACCACGTGGACGTGTGGTCTTGAGAGACTTGTAAATCTTGCGTGTCTCAGCAGGAATCTCACGACATTGTTCAAAGTGGAACCGTTGCATATCCGCAACCGTTTGGTAGATACGGCTGATGGAGGATGGGTAGCAAACAGCTCGTTCCGCGCGATCCCGAGGTCGAAGGTGAGAACAGTGGACGCATCGAATTCCAACTTGGCCTTCCACTAACTTTTGGGCTCCCTTGGAGTGGCGGGCCGAGACATCCTTGTCGGTGGCGGCAAAGATCTCCACCATTTCAGAGCGGACGTAGCACTGTCGGTCAGAGAGACTGTCACTGTCACTGGGCATGGCCAACAACATGCGCTTCTGAGAGTACAAGTAGTCTTGCTGGCGTGGTTGGCCTTCCCGTCCTCCATTGTAGTTTGCATATCCAGGGTAGCGAGGAGGCGTTTGGTACCCATGAGGAGGCATGGGCTGGTGGTAACTCGAATGAGATGGGTGTGGTGGGTAGTGTGGAGGATACTGCTGGTCATGAGGGAGATGGGGCATGGGTGGTCCCCGGGATCCCCACATTTGGCGACCATGCATAGGAGGTGGTCCAACCTCTTGACTCGGGTGGTACATGCCGCCGCTGCCACCACCTCCGCGGTTTTCATATTGAGGCACGGGTCCACGGGATGGGTGAGGACGTCCTCCGTATCGTTCATGATATTGTCGAGAGCAGGCTTCCTCATGGGCACAGGCTTCTTCGTAGCTTACAAACGAAGCAACATTGCAATAGTCGCAAGCCCAGCGACGAGGACGAGGACCTTCATTCATTTGGTTGTGGTGTCCGTAATGCATGGGAGGTCCATCAATTTCTGGGAGGTAGTGGCCGCCTCTGGAGTGGCGAGAAGGAGAGCCATAATGTCCCGACTCTTGCCCGTGATAGTAGTTACTGGGACGGTAGGAAGGATGTTCGTAGCTGCCGCCGTGCATCAAACTGTGTTCATGGGTCAAGACTGGAGTCGATACACTCTCTTTGGAAGGAGAGTCCTCATGGTATGAATTATGGTGGTGGTATCCTCTCTCACTCGAAGGAACCATGACATGCTTTGGGTACGAGGCAGGAGAATCAGTGTCCATGTCATGGTGGGTCCGGTATTGTCGCTCTCGGCTCCAGTGGCTTGGTGCATGTTGTCTTTCAATTTCAGGAGGCGATTCAGGTTGACGGTCATCCGATGTTTTCCTCTTTCCGGTCCTTGTCATGGGAGTGCTAGGGTGAGAACCATCTCGAGAGGAATCCCATTCCTCAAGATCCCCACGGTTTTGAATAAAGTCTTTTTCCCGGGCCACTACATTCGAGAAACATATTGGTCAGCCTTACAATTCGATCACTGCAGTGCCATTTTCAAAGAAGACTTACACTTTGGCTTCTCGGGTTCAAATGCATCCATAGTCTCCATTTTTATTGACTAATCTACCCCAAAGATTGACTGAAGTAACTAACGATGGACTCAAGGTCTTTGCTTGTTGCCTGAGATTGAGAAATGAGTGCACTTCACAATATTGGGACTTGCGGTGCGTTCCAACTTCTTGTGGATGCTCACAAAAATATGAGGGTCCTCCGAGCTGCACACTATGGTGTGATGTATGCACCCCATTTTTCTTCTCAACGGTCACTAATTATTCATGCATGTATATGTTTATTGAGTTTTTGTTCTTGATTACATATTTCGTCAAAGGACTGAATAACGCCTAGACATCAAATAAGTATTCAGATATACATAATATTACATGTGGTGTCTTGGTAAGGGCGCTGGAGATGCGTTGATCATGCGACATTTTGGTTGGTGCGAGGAGGCCGGGGTGCATTTTTGTTGTCAGGTCCCAACAATTGTTAATGCTGGGAAAGCAATTTTTTCCGCACGAGCCCGAGAAGGAAAAAATTGTCGAGATAACAAATGCTATCCGATCAACCCCACCAGTTGGTTCCCGCGTGAGGTGCAGCTACCTCCCACCAGTACCGTACTAACTACCTGTGGTTCGCAAGAGACTCCAGAGAATGGTAGTTAAAATAATTGCATTCCAAACTCTCCTCGGTGCCTGAGTTGCCACTATTGTTCGTATGATTGCATTGCTAACGTCAGTAGTGCTAGTACGTTATAGACTCTAGACTAGATTTATCTTAGGCTGTCTTCAAGACTTTCACCCAACAATTCCTCACTCATCGAGATACATTCCCTTGCCATTTCTGCAATTTCTTCGTCGGGGTCTTCAAGCAATTCCGACAACACTGGCAAACATTCAGGAATCAAAACCATGTACTCTTCACCAATAGATCTAACCAGCGACACAAGGCATGTGATACCAGCTTTTCGCACTTCTGGCCGCGTTTCGTGGGATGCAGCTTGCAATACTGAGTGATTTAGAGGCTTCCACATTTGCTCGTCACCTGCGGCCGAGGCAAGGGCTACGAGGCATTCCACAACTGATCCCTCGTCTTCACTACCCTCCACAAAGGATTGATACGAGGTTGAAGTCCATTCAGCAGGTATCTTGCACTGCAGCAGTTTACTCAAAGGAGAATGCAACACTTCAAATCTCTTAGAGTCGCCGTCACGGATCCAGGAACCTCCGTTGTGGGCATCAGAACGCAATGATGCCTCAAGACATTTCAGCAACGTCTGCACGGATGTCACGACAGTGCTGCTACTTGAAGAGATAGGGGATTCACCAAGTTTTTGCCGTTTGTTGCTCTCGGGTGTTTTTGACCCATAACGCTTGCCAATTGCCGCAGCCAAAGCATCCTGGAAAAGAGCATAAGAGAATGAAATGAGTCGATGTCGAAAATTCGAGATCATGAGAGTAGCTGGTATGCACTTACAAGCTCGCCAACTGCATCAGAAAAGGTCGAAGTGAGGCATGGAAGAAAAATCGCCTTCAGTTTGGAAGCCAACAACGCAGAAAGACTCCAAAATGCTGTACGCCGTCCGGCCATAGCCTCTGCGTTTTTGTCGTCAAACGAACCCCGCCAAGTCATTAGTTTGGTGTAAAGTGAACGGAGATGTACCTCCGACAACTTCAAGACAAAAGCCAAAAACATGTTGTTTGCAGCTTCCAGTAGATCCCAATTGAACTCCGCTCTTGTAGCAAGTTCCAGCGTATAGGTACCTGCTTCGTAAATAGTATCCAATTGACTAGCCAACTTGGATCCACTCGAATTTTCAATTGCCATGGTAATGATAGATATCAGGCCAACGATTCGGGAAGCATCCTGAGCCTTGCAGATGGCCTGGGTCAAAGGGGGCAGAAGCTGCCGAGGAGACACAATGGTAGCTAAGGATTTGTACAACCTCTCGGTAGCAATTTTCACTGACTTGGCGTGATCGTCTATTTCAGCAGGGAAAATATTCGACGGCAGCACATAAGCAGAAAATATTTGACGGAAGTATGGAGACAAGAATTGAGGAACGGTATCAACCAAGCTTTGGTAGACACGCAAGGTGGCAATTTGCATCAGTCTGTATTCTCTTTCTTCGTCACGATCGCTGTGCGTCTGGGACTCCATCGCCTCATTGACGCAAATGGCAATTTCGAAAACAGATGGCAATAGTTTTGGCAATGCCGCAAGGGCTCGGGGTCCCGAAACTCGAATACATGACGCTGAGCAGAGCAATGCTGTACAGAGTCGATTCCGCATTGCAACGTTTTGGGAACTCAAACCCGATTTTTTGATGTCACGACTGTCCTGGCTAATAAAATGAGACGATTGAAGAAGCCCCTCGACAATCGAGTTGTGGTACTTCGACAATGTATTGTCGCCAGATACACACAGTTTTCGAACGACACTTTCAATGGCAAAGAGAGCCGACTGCTGCAGCATTACAGGAGCACTCGACTCGGTGCTATTTTTCAGTGTGGTAATCAAAAAGGGCAGCAGATCGCGGAAAAGTCCAGCTTCGGGGTGACTGCCATCAATAGATAATGCCTTTTCAGCCACCAGCTGAAGTGCTCGAGCACGCAGATCGTTGGAATCGTTTTCTTCGATCAACGAAGATACAAACGCCAAGAAGATATGGCAAGGGATGTGGCTTTGTACGCTGCCAAGAATTTCACCAGTGACCTCGGATATGGAAGACCACGAGCTGGATTGATCCTTCTCTAACCCTGCCATTTTGTTGTTGGCAATGTGCTGAATCATCAATAGTTGCTGCCACAACTTCAAAATAGCCGCCGATGAATCCACTTGTGCGTGATGGAGGTACCTGGCAAACGCTGGAGATGCAACAACTTCTGACGTCCCAGCCAACAACACCATGCACAACGAAAAATCCTTGGCAACGCCTGCTTCGGATACAGAACCAGTACCCTCTTGAGTTGGTCCATGTTCCGAAATTGTTCGGAGTTCGTCTAAACCCAGAACTTTATTACGGGGCTCAATAGCCTCCCCTGATAGGAACTGTACGAGACCTCCAGCGTACGCCACCAGCGACAGAAGCACCAAAATTCTAATTGATACAGTTTCTTGATTCATCAAATCAGACAAAAGCTGGGGTGCCTGCGAGAGCGACGCCTTCGACGAGCTGTAGAAGAGCTCACTGGCTAGGCAAGTCGCGACGAAGGCCCCAAGGTGATCATGTCGATAGTTCTTATTTTTGGCAAGGGAGTCCAAAAATCCACGGTAGAGCAGAGTGCGTGTTTCGTAACTGATACCTGTGTTAGCTGCGGCGATGAAAGAACGCATCAAACCCGACTGCGACAGTTTAACGGACACAGCGTTTTCAAAGAAAACATCATTGATTGCCCCCAGACAAGATGAGACAATCTCCGCATCCCTCTCCGTAGCTGAAGGGGAAATCATTGAAACAATTGCAGGAACGAGTTTTGGAACGACCTTAGAAGGATACATTGTCGCCAAATGAGTCAAGACTGAGAACGCGGCTCTCTTCCCTCTTGGTGTCAGTGAAATGACCTCCTGCGTTGCATCTGAAACGCCCACTACACCGACAACCGCTTCAACCCACTTTCCAAACCCTTTCTGGCGTTCAAGTTGCAGTTTTTCTTGGGATTCTGGAGGTAGCATCGCGAAAGATTCATTCAACGAATCCAGTAGCGAGCTACACGCAAATTCCACTTCGTCTATGGCTGCAGATTGGGTTTCTCGAGTCAGGCTCGTGAACATTTGCAGGAGCCCAATCAATAGAGATGCAATAGAGTCATCGATTGCCAACTTCTTTGCACTCGCAACCGTGTAGTCGGCAACATATGTCACTGGTGCTAGAGACTTTCCAGCTCCAGCCAAAAGTTCGGTTAGTTCGTTGCATGTAAGCGGCAGGTTGAAAAATGCATCTTCGGCAGAGTCTGCAAGATCATCAGTCGCAACGGTAAGAAGCGACTTTGCCAGTTCAAGCCGGCTGGATGACGACAACTTGGCAAAAATATTCTTCCCCCATGAGTCACTGGCAAGAGTGTGGCCGATGACCACAGTACGCACAACTCTCAAATCCTGACTAGTTTCAGTATTCTGTAGAACAGCAAGAATTTCTGACAACATATCAACAGGGAATGGTGAAATGAAAGATGGCATTTCACCTTTCCCAAACGAGTAGGATCTCTTTCGCCCTCCACGAGATGCTGGGCCAGAACTGATGATGACACCTTTCCCAGAGTCTCCTTCTGCTATTGGGACGGTGGCACCCTTGAGCATGGATGCGATATGCTCCAACAACATACGCCCAGTCTTAGTGGATGTAGCCTTCGCGTTGTCTGCACGAAGCAAGTCAAATATTGGCTTGCCTGCATTCGACCAGCGGCTCAGCAACGGGAAATTGTTCTCCCCTGCCAAGCGAGCAGCTTTCAACACAACAAGACAAGCTCTCTGTCCACCGCAAGTTTCGTGGAACGGGATCCATCCTTGTGTGTCCACTGTTTCGGTAGCATCGGAGTAGCTGGCGACAGCACTCTTGACACACAGCTGAAGAAGCAAAGTTTTGGGGTCGCTTTTTGCCTTGCTCTTTGAGGCAATGGAATTCAAGGCTTCTGGGAGAACTGCCTTGCTTCCCAGCAAAATCGAACTCTCGTTTCTCTTGATGTACTCGAATACGCCGATGAATGCTTTATAGGAATCCATAGTTTGTGAGATTGCAGAGAGAAATGCTGTAGCTTTCTTGCGAATGACCTCATCACTGTCCTCAATCAGTGCCAACCCAGGAACTAGTCCGAGTAGAGATGCCTCAGGATAGGAACTGATTAGGGTTCCAGCAATGTCCAAAAGCCTTTCCACCGAGCGTGTGGGGAGTGGTCGTAGAGCCAATTCGCAAACAACGGCAATGCCTGAACTAGACGTCGCCTTGTTTGAACCAGATGCCTCGATCAAAAACGGACGCGACACTGCGTCGAATACCATGGAATCCATAGCCACTAATGCTGTGAATGTCGACGTGAGCAAGTTCGCATCCAGGCAGATATCAGACTTCCAATCCGCAAGGGCGTTGGATGCAGAACTCAACTCCTCTTCCGTCAAAGATCCTCCGTACACTGACAAACCCCACAAAACAGACTGCAATGCTTCGCGCCGTGCTTCTGCACTAGACTTGAACGCTCTTCCCATCGATTCAGAAAAGCACGTCAGTAGAAGTGAGAAAAACTTCCTCCTGATGAAGCTTTCCGAGTTCGAATTGGTGGACGGACGATGAAACTGTGCGAGAAGCCCATGGTTTGACACCAAAGCTTTCCGAGCATCCTTTTCGGGAGTTTTGCCACGAGTCGCTTTTCCGGTGAGCATTTGAACCAATAGCTTGGCTGCCTCAGAAGTAACGCTTTCATCTTCGTGCAATAATTGCGCACCAACCAGTTCCACAACTGGTGTATACTCGCCCAAGCTTCCGAACACAATAGAGGAAGTCTTGCTCCACAAGTGCAAAAGAGTGACTGTAAGGTGCACCAAAGCTTCTTTATCTGCAGCATAATTTCCGAACCACTTGTACGACACTTGGATCAGAGTTTCAATGTGTTTGGAAAGTTCACTGTCAACATTTGCCGATGTGAGGGTATCGACAGCTTCAGCTGCCTTTGAAGAGACAGACACGTCGTCATCAACAAGTGCACGCCGCAGCAATGCACCGACGACTGTCTCATCGGCGTTGTCCTCTACATCCATATCGTCGCTCTCCCTTGCTTCGGCAACAAGACGATCGACTGCCTCGAGGCGAATCTCGACATCAGCATGCTCCAGGGCAACACGGACAGGAAGCTGGATGCTGGGGGTTGCCTCAGAAGGATTGCCGCCTGCCGACGTATCAATCTGGCGGGTGAGCCCCAGCCACTCAGCCATGGACTTTCGTTCGGCCTTTTTCAAACTCAACAACGCCTTGGCGACACCTTGATCATACGCCCTAGCTGACTTCTTTTTCAAAGCTTGCAACACGGCCTTGAGACTAGAGTCGTCGGCGGAAAGCATGCCAGTGGAGTTCGACAAGACAAAACATGTCAAAGCCTCTACCCATTCGGTGCTCCACATGGTCTTACCCAGACGAGAGTCTGCAAGCAAGGCGAGAAGAAGTGTATTAATCTGCTGAGACTCCTTCTTGTTTCGTTGAACTCGCTTCCATCCTACGACGAAGATGCTAGCAATGACATGCCTAATATCGATGAGACCCTGCTCGGCAAGAAGTTTTCCGAGGACTTCATCCACTTGTTCGATTTTGATCAACGTTTGGAGTACAGTCTTCTCCATGGGGAGTCCATAAACCATGGAGCCCACAGTTAAGCCGAATCCAGTAGGTTCCACAGTTGCATTCAGATCATAAGGTTGACGAAGGAGGGTCAATGCCACTACCAGGGCACTGGCCTTGGCATCCTCGTCCGTGCAATCCACAACGCCTTGCAGAATGGAGGATACCAAATGGCTCTTTGGATCGTTTGCCAACACGGCTGTTTCTCCCAAAGTGGATGCAAGAATGTACCCAAAGTTGCGCATCGACTCCCCATTGGCACTGCGACAGGCTTGAATGATGGTCGGAAGCAGTGCCTGACATGTGCGCTCATCCAATGTTCCGTTGGCACGTTGTTGTAAAACCATGGCTTCCACGACAGTAGCAGCCACAAAAGAGAGCGTGGAGTCATGCTCTGGAAGTGTGGATGTTTTGGATGCCAATCCTAGCAAATCTCGGAGGAGAGCCACGTTCTTGGACGCCTGCTTGCTGATAACATCTCGTCCAACCCTAGCATTGGGAACTGCATAAGGACGAAGGAAGATCCAGACAGGCAAACTAGCAAGATCAACCAGTTGCAAGAACCGCAAAAAGAAAGGTTGCTCATGGTGTGGCAATAAAACCAGGAGGGCAGTGTGAACCAGGACAGGTCGCAAGTGCAAGTCATATCTTCTCAAGAGGAATTCCACCACATGCAAACATGCAGAAGTGACACTTTTGGAAGTATTCATTCTAGGAGCCATTCGGTATAGAAGACCTTGAATCGCGGAGTCAATCTTGAAGTTTTCCTCCTTGGTTTGCATTCCTCGTTCTGTGGCATTTTGGCATAGCTGGGAAATGTAGGGGGAGAAAGCGGGGTCGAGCCCCTCCAACTCTCGAAGAGCAAGAACACAATTCTCTTGAACGGTCGACAAGGGTACTTTGGCAGCGGCTTTAGCATCTTCTAGCAGAATACTCGCCTTGAAGAGATGAGACCGAGCAGTGGTGGAATGTCCCAAGTTCACAGAGTGAGAAATGCCTCTACCAACCGCATCTTCATGGCGCCGAGAAGTCGGCTGGGCAGTTGCGTTTCCGCGATTGGCGCTTTGCAAAGCAGCCAATTGGTTTCCCAACGTTGACATCGACATGGTCGACAAGGTTTCTGGTGTTGGGAAGAGACTTTCGAAAATGTGTGCTTGAGTTTTTCTTGGTTGGTTGTTGGTTGGTGTCCTGACTTTCAAACGCTTCGGCATGCTGAAATTCTAGATTCCATAGGCGACTAATTTGAATAGTTTTCTTCGACTCCTTCGACACCATAACTGACAATGTCATGTACCATAATAATATGCTACTGTACTTACGTACCGTACCAGAACAAGAGCTCTAAAATTACGAAACATTAGAGTAATAACCTGCGGCGAAATGAACATGAAGTTCAAAATAGATTTATATTTTATACAATTAATTGTTGCGTGGAAGTTGAATCTTGGAGCCATATTGATGCCGAGATGTTGTTGCATCATGTAGCAATGCGAGTTATATTCCGATACCTGGTAGCAGTTTCAGCAGGATTGGTGGGAGGAAGCAAACAGCCTGCCGTGAAGTTAGACATGATCTTGTACCGCGCTCCATTGTACTGATTGCCTTTTGTCTTCTTCTTCATCATCGGAGTCCCCTTCGAAAACATAGTGTGCAAACGCTCCATCTGCATTAGACCCATCGAAAATGTTGAATGATAAATCTTTCGAAATCTCAGATATATTGGATTCGCCCATCGACAAGTTGGTTCTGCACGTCCGTACCGACTTTCTTGCTTTCGATTTGGATTGAACCCAAACGTAGAAACCAAGAATGTAAACACCGACCATGGCAACGCTGACTTGTCCCGCGAAATCAAGCCAATAGATTCGTCGATCCCAAAAAGTTTGAGAAAACTTGTCGAAAAGAAAGAACGAGAAGCACGCAAACAGTGCCAATAGGTAAATCGTACTCTGCTTGGCAACGGTCGATGCTTTTAGTTTGATCTGTGACCGCCGTCTCCAAACACTGTAGTATAATGTAGCCAAAGTTATGATGGGAAAGAACACGACAATGGCCAATGGAATACCCAAAAACACTGCCAGAACGAGTTCAATGTTTTGAGGACCCCTTTCACATTCAATCCCAGAACTTGTGCCACATCCGAACGGGATACTTGATACCCAACAGGAATGCCCGTTAGAATTGAAAGACTTTAGTGTCAACAGGAGGATGGCGGAGCCCACTGGAAAGACATGGACACATAAATGAATCCATTTCTCAACCCATTGATAATCTGACAGTCGAAAGTTGACTCGAATAGCTTGGAAGGAATATAGCGAAATGGAGACGTAGTATAATGGTACACAAAGCGCCACTTGTAGAAAGAAACCTTGTGCCGTACACGTTTGTGTGTTCCCCACAGCCCCCCAAACACCTTCTGTTCCTGATGGAACGGCAAAGGTCCCAATCATTTGCCATATACTGTACGACAGCAGATGAATTGACAAACCCAAGATGAGACGATGGTACAATTGATCTCGCCGCGTCCAGGCCGCTTGAATCATATACAACCCAGAAACAAAGCTCGCCAGAGCTGCAAGTTTTGTGACAATGGCTAGCAGCTTTTCTTGTCTGTCAGAATACAGAAACATTGTACTGTCCCCCATTATGCTCTATCTCGTAGTTTGGAAGTTTGATGAGAGCGTATGCAAATAGCTACAAGTAATTTTGGATGGTTGGTGAAACTGGTTCCAGTGGCCCTGGACGAAAGCTGAGTGGAGTTTCTCTGTGGTCGGAGGAGAACAGTTCCTTGATTCGCGGCTGTTATGTTTTGCTAGTAGGACGACAAACCAAGAGGCTGCTGAGAAGCCTTTCTATTGGTATTCACTGTGGACTCCAATTAGGAGTTGCCCTTGTAGGCATAAACGAATGGGAAGGTGTACTAAAAGATTCAAAGGCGGCGGTCATTTCTTCATTCCCAATTGACTTGCGTTTGCAGTGTGAAGCTCAGGCTTTTGTAGATAACGGCCATGACGTCGGGCGATCTGTTGCACGAGCGGTGAGAAACTTACAACGACACTTTGAGCGCAACAAGTGACCTGTCGCCATCATGGTCACGTTCTGAGTTCTACTACCGGTAGTATCAGGCACAACAACAGTACTGTACGAGAATGGGAAACCAATACCACCATGGAGCTGTAGCTGCACGGTCACACAAGAGCGTGATAATACAAAGTAGGTAATATTGTGTACTAAAATAAAGATGACCCTTTGGAAAGATACAACAATCTTCTCCATTATACCTTCATAGGTATGAGTCGTATATATACCTAAGATGTAAGACCTTACATTCTTCCCCTCCAGGAACGAGGAAAACGAGATCCGATATGCAATATAGAAAAAAAAAAAGGGAAACCCAGCAAAGTTAGGGGAAACCTCGAAGTGTAGGAGTCGGGGGTTTGTATGGAACCACTCGACGAATGTTAAGTCGCTCAACGACTTTTTCATCACGTTGAATTTCAATGGTGCCATTGGTAAAGATTTTGACAATGCGAAATGGTCCAGTGGCTTTTGGGTTCATTTTGGCCGGGTTAAGTTCTTTGACCAAAACTTGTTGGCCGGGTTGGTAGTTGAAGGGTCGTCGACGTTTGTTCTGGCGAACGAGGTTGCGATCAATAAGCACTTGGCGACGCTGTTGAATCAAAGCAAGGTCAGCAAAAATGGGTAAGTTCAGAAGCATGTCACGATGAAACGCAAAGGCGCCTGGAGAAAGACCCAGGGTACGGTGTACCGATGTGCGCATAGCACGAGAGGCCACCGCCAAGGCATTGTCCACCAGCTGTTTGGCGTCCTGTAGAGTCGAAGGAGGACGATCAATGTGTATAAGTGTACGAAGAATGTCGCCAACTGTTTTGTGGAGGCGTTCACAGATGGCATTGGATTGAGGGTTGTAGGAAGTAGACGGGCGAGATTTGATGCCATGGTTATAGAGGCATTGTTGAAATTCAAAACCGTCAAATTCGCCACCGTTGTCATGAATACAACGAAGTGGGATGGGATACCGGGCAATCCAACTGTTAAGAAACTGTTCAGTAATGTGAGGTGACGTCTTGTGGTCAACACGAATCAGTTCGACGAGCGTAGTAGTGGTATCAATTGTAGTGAGTGCGTTGAAAGTAATTTTGCCGTGTCCTGGGATTTCGACTTCCCAGGGACCAATTAGATCCACAGCAATTTCCTCCCATGGAGTGCCATCAATTTCTTTAGACGGAAGTTCACCCCAAGCCTGTCCTAAGTGCTTGTTTCGTTGGCAGTTGTCACACGCCATTGCTGCGCAACGTTCCTTAAGGCGGGGAAAGTAAAGGTGAGTGCGAACAGTGTCATACAACTTGTTGATACCGCAATGTCCAAGGGAAACGTGATACCAACGGAGAACTCGATCAATTAGAGAGTCGGGGATGGCGATTTTCCATTGGGACTGAGGACTGTTGCGGGCCTCACGGTGCCACACAATTTGGTACTCGTTCCACGAATGCGTAACAAAATGGGCATCATCGTGCGTGATGCGATCTTGGAAAACAACGTCCTTCTGTTGGTGTTTTGCAATGTTGGTGGCTGTAATTGGGCATGCCACATCAGCGAGTTCCGGGTAGTATAATAGAGCATCGAAAAAGAGTTGATCGAACGTAGGGCTGTCGATGTGCTCAAACAAAAACAACTCATTATCCGTAGCATCGTCTGTGGGATCATCAGATGTAGGCGGAGTAAGAAGTTTCTCAAAGTCGATGAGAGTGCCTTTATTAGAGGCAGGAGTCTTCCCCTCCAATGGATCTTTATCCATTTGAGGTAAGCGGGAGAAACAGTCCGCCAAAACGTTCTCTTTACCTTCTACGTAAGTAAAATGAGGAGCGTATTCCTCGAGCGCAATTTTCCAACGCAGGACGCGCTGGGTGTTGAGGGTACGGAAGGTGAGGTTACGATGGTCGGTGTACACGTTGATGTGCGCCCCCAACAGCATAGAACGAAACTCCTGCAAACAGTAGACGACGGCCAGCAACTCTTTCTCCATCGTCGTGTAATTCATTTGAGCGGCGTTGAGTTTCTTGGACCAATAGGCCACAGGACGGCCGTCTTGGATGATGGCAGCGCCCATCTGGTAGTCACTGGCGTCGGTATAGACGTCGAAGGGACGATTGTGATTTGGATAAGCCAACAAAACATCAGTGGCAATAATCCCTTTCATGGTATCAAAGGCTTGCTGACAAGCAGAGGTCCAATTGAAAGTCCCTTTTCCAGTGAGTTCGGTAAGTGGGGCAAGAAGATGGGATCGGCGAGGCCACATGTTGCGGTAATAGTTGAGAGCTCCGAGGAAAGAGAGCAATTGAGAGCGGTTCTGTGGAGGTTTCATACGCAGAACAGCGTCAATTTTCTTGCGCCAGGGCTTGATGCCGGTGGGCGTGAGCCAATAGCCGAGGAAGTCTGTCTCTTGGACAGCCCATTCGCACTTGGTGATACCAAGTTTGAATCCATTGTCTTTGAGACGAGTGAGGACAGTAACAATATGTTGAATATGGAGCTCGAAAGGACCATCCGTAAAGATGCCAATGTCATCAATATAGACTTCGACAAACTCGAGGTCACCCAGTACGGCGACCATGTGAGATTGGGCAACGTCAGGAGAAATCTTGAGCCCCATGGGCAATCGTTTGTAACGGAATTTGCCAAAGGGGGTGACAATAGTGCAAAGTTCAGACGAAATGGCGTCGAGAACAAAGGCATAGAACATCATTCGTAGGTCCAATTTTGAAAAGAAAGTGTACCCTTTGCGGCGGGTAATAACTTCTTGTATAAGAGGCATAGGGTACTGGAAACGAATGAGAGCCTGATTCAGAGGGCGGAAATCGGTTACAAAACGATACTCGCCATTCTTCTTGGCGACCAGAAACGATGCTGCAGCCCATCGAGACATGTAGCAAGGTTCAATGACGTCCTCCTGCAGCAATGTATCCAACAATTGGCGAAAGGGTTGGAGCAGAGCTTGAGGGACAGAATAAGCGCGGGCATGAACTGGTTGGACGTTGGGGTCCACCTCCAAATGAATTTGACTGTGTGGGTACCTTCCGAGGTGCCCATCAAACAGTGATTCAAAGGGCGAAAGAGCATCTTGGAGTTGTTGTCGCTGAGCTGTGGTGAGGTGAGTTTGCGACGCGATGGTATCGATCAGAGATGGTGGTGCTGAGACCAACACATCATCAGCGTAGGCATCGAAAAAGAGAGCATCTGCCTCCACTGTTCGGCTCCAAAGCGATTCCAAAGGTAAGGATTTCCATTCCGCAGTTTTCATTGGGATCGTTTTGTCTAACCAACGACATGAATGGTCAGCAAAGGAGATCTCCATACCGCAAGCTTGGAGGAGATCCCGACCGATAATGAGGTCGTAAGGACAGTCGGCATCGAAGACCATTGCCGTAATACCCTCGAAGGTGCACTGCGGTGAAAACTCAGGAAAGGTGATCGAGGTGAGCTGCACTGAACGAGCAGTAGAAAAATTTCCTGCCAAGGTACGGAAGTGTTGATTTGGATGTTCGGTAGGAATGACTTCGGGTGGGAGAGCCTTGGCTGAGATCATTGTCTGGGTACCACCAGAGTCCAGCAAAACACGAAACAAACGATCAGAAGTCCGTGTGTAGTCAATAAACTGGGTTCGAAGTAGTGTTATTGGAATCATGTCAGATGATTCAGCTCGAGTTCCTGTCCTCGAGGTTGATGGGTGCGTGATAGCATCTCCATCGCCAATGCCGTCAACGGCAAAGGCGTCAGCCTCGTTTCACCATTCAGGCTGGTCTCCCGATGGAGAATAGTCATTGTCACCGTAGTAATAATTGTCTTCAAAGGCCTGTTCATATTGAGTATCAAAAGGCTGTTGCCAAGAAGTGGGCTCCACTGGATGATAATCTTGATAGTAGGATTGTCCCTGGCCTTGGTGCTGCGACGGGGGAAAGTAGGAACGATTACCACCACGACCACGACCACCAACGTAGTAAGAGGAGCGCCCACCGGAGTTGGAATTGGAGCGACCACCGTGGTAGTTTGTGGGAGCAAAACTGCGCCCCGAAGGATAAGAATGGGAGGAACCACCGCCACGTCCACCAGCATAAGGAAAACGGCCTCCTCCGGAATTTCCATAAGAACGACCGCCGTTATTGCCATAACGACCTCCGTTGCCGTGACCGCTGCCGCGTCCACCACCATTGGAAGCCCTGGAATTGAGATTTTCGGGGTTAGAAAAACAGTCTTTCCACAAGTGTTTACCATTATGCAAAGGGCAAGCGTCATCCGGCTTGTGTTGCTTGGGGCCGCGGTTACCATTGCCCTGTTGAGTAGCGCCACGTTTGTTGTTCGCTTTGGTGTTACTCTTGTTGCGCTGCTGAGCGATATCGGCAAAACTCTTCTCATGAGTCATGTAGTCGATGATGCTCTGAAGGTCATCGTCAGCAACCTTACGTCCAGCACGAATATACTGTTGGCGCCAGGCTTCAGGAAAGGTCAAGAACATGCGAAGCTTCAACTCCGTGCCGTTCGTCACCGCAGGAACGGTTCCAGGAAGCTTGTTAGTTAAGCGGTAGAGAGTACGAAGGCGGTTGACATGCTCTACTGGAGTCGAACCAACCGGCTTGCGACACTGAGTCTTGAGGTACTCCAACATGACATCACGAGCGTCTGGAGCACAGAACTTCAGATAGAAACGCTGCATGGAAGCATTGAAGGACGCTTCGTCGCGTTGTCCTTCAGGCAACTCCGCAACAACATCGTTCCAGTGATCCTCCGCAACAGAAGTGATCACGTCATCGAAGTAGTCAAAAAACTCTTCGTCAGACAACCGGAGGCGAGCTGCAGCCTTGCGGAAGTTGTCCTCCACATAGAGCAACTCCTCCATACCGAACTTGCCGGTAAAAACCTTGCAGGACTTAGAGATCTTCGAACCGTCATCGAAGGTCATCGTGAGTTTGACCGACTCCAACTCCTTGGGGTCAAACTCCGACTTGTAGGAGAGGCAGTGAGTAGACACGTTCATGGCCATGATGGAAACAAAGGAACAGTAGTTAGTAAACGAAAGGATAAAGAACTCTTGAGCTTCTTCGATTGTAATTACAATGCACGGTCACACAAGAGCGTGATAATACAAAGTAGGTAATATTGTGTACTAAAATAAAGATGACCCTTTGGAAAGATACAACAATCTTCTCCATTATACCTTCATAGGTATGAGTCGTATATATACCTAAGATGTAAGACCTTACAGTAGCTAAACTGCTGAGTGGACAGCTCACAAGAGCTAAACTGCATCGAAAGAAGTTACTAGTAGTAAATAAATATTAACTATTAAGAACATTAAACAAACTCACTACTAGGCAACAGCTTCTCGAATAATTTGGAGGAAAAAGTGTAAAAATGCTGGGTATGCGCTGTGATCTTCGTAGTCAAGCGGCTCTTGTGATTATACATGATTTTGGGCACTTTGCCATCGATCGGTTTCCCCTTGATCATATGCTTCATCATCCGAGTCCCCGTCGAAAATATACTGTGAGAAGGCCCCGTCTGCATTCGTGCCATCGAAAATGTTGAAGGAGGCGGCGGAATATTGAGGCTTCGTTTCACAGCCACTTGTGGCAGACTCTTCCAATGCAGTTGCACCTGATACTATCTTGTCCTTTTCGCCTCTGTTCACTTTGGCCACTCGGAAGTGTCTGTAAATCACCGCCACGAATACTCCTTGAAGGTTGAGCAAAACCCTGGAGATAAGTTGACCAGTAAAGTTTTCGTCAGCAATCTTGAATAGAAAGATTACCAACAACCCACTGTAGCTTGAGTAGAAAGCCAAAAGGTAAAGCCCTGCTTGCTTAGCCACGGCTGATGCTTCCATTTTGATTGAACTCTGGCGGCAGCGAACCATGATATAGAGTGTGCACATCACAACAGAAGGGAACAGCAGCTCAAACAAAGTAGGGATAACTCCAAAGTAAACTATCGTGTCATGCACGTTTTGGGGACCTCGCTCACAGACAATGCCTGAATCGTCACCACAATGATATGGGGCACTAGCAATCCAGCACTGGTGCCCGTTAAAGTTGAGTGAATCAATGGTAAGCAGATAGATGGCAGAACCAACAGGGAAGATATGAACCACAATGTGAATCCACTTCTCAATCCATTCATACTTGGCTCTGGAGAAGTTTGACAAGACCATTTTGAGACTGTAGACAGACATGCACACGTAGTAGAAAGGAACACAAAGGGCTATTTGAAAAAAGAACCCTTGGATTGTGCATGTTGTCGTTGTCCCCCTGGCACCCCAAACCTCATCCAAGCCTTTTGGCACTGCCAACGTCCCGTAGATATGAAAAAACGACCAAACAATCAAATGCAAAGATTGTGCAAACATCAAACGATGATACACCCGATCCCGATTCTGCCAAGATTCCTTGGCAACATACAACGCCGCACAAAACGAGAGGAAAGCTGTGCCCCTCGGCACCAGCGCCATGATCTTTTCTTGATCTTCAGTCCACATGGTGAAATCGAAACGAGCTTCAATGGATCAAATCTACAGGACTGTTTGGGGAAAAATGGATTTCTCAGTGTTCCAAACACACGTTGTTGCTTGTTTTCCAGTACCACTTTGTCGGAATAGGATATCGTGGTACGGTTCTGAGCGACTGATGAGCGAGGTGGTTGTTGTCTTAGTTGCGTGCTAGCTTGAGGTTTGAGATTCAGTCTGGATACGACTACCGATTGAATGTACTTAGAGAGCATATTGAAGGCGAACCGCCGGGAAGAGAAGAGCAAAATGAGAGGAAGACAGGTACAAGACACATAGTGGTGTCACAATGTCTGTGCAAAATGTCAATGTCAACGACACCGCCGGTAGACTTCCTGTTGACACGACGTTTCGTGACTCGCTTTACATAGAAATTTATAGGTACGATACCGTCGTACGTATGCGAATGGTATGCCCCAACCCGGTAAAACTTTTCACCCCGAGTTTCCACACTACAATATACCTACCGTCTGGGATGGAAATACGCAGTCTAGAGCGGAAATAATAGTATTGCAGAGCTATGAAACATTACAGGTGCTGCATTCTAGCGTCTCCATTGGAGATGATCAAAATTGGAAATCAAAACTGTGGTGAAAGATTGGTTCACGGAGCAAGGGCTGAATGTCGGCCCCGTCCTCCTGTCTCCTCCTTTAAGGGAGGTCAGAAAACTCGGCCTCCACAAAGTGGAAAGGCTTTCCACCAAAGACGAAAACGGTATCACCGTCGCTAGGCCCCGAACGCTCCAAACTGGTAGGATTGGTAACTTCCCAGCTGTTGGATCGTTGTTGTTGTAGACCGTTGGTTGGTTGGGCACCGTACGTCATGAGATTTTCAATTTGAGTCATCCATTCCGAAGGATCATTGTTCTCTTGGGATCTTCTCTGAGGTTGCGCGACCTCTGCCTCTTTCTTTGCTTTAGACCCCTTTTTGCTAACGCGCTGGCTCTTCTTGGGAGTCATGGAGAGACAGAGTGTCTTGACTCCTTTGATGAACTTGGGATGACAGTACGCTCCGGAGTTGGGACCAGATTGAATGCGGGCAAACTCGTAAAAATACAACTGTCTTTGGAAGCTCTTGTACTTGGACTGACGAAAGTACTTGGGGATAATATCCTGGACAAAAGAGTCCAACTTGTGAACTTTGAACGCCTTGCCCTCGTCGACCCAAGAAACAATGTCCTCTTGTCCATTCCTCTCTACTTCCTCAAGCATTTCATACAACTTCCAGACAAAAGGAAGCTTGGATGAAGCCAAGTCTTCTTCTTGACTAAGACTAGACAAGGTCATGACGCTTCCCATGGTGATGCTCTCATCTCCTGAAGACGATTTTGGTCCAGGGTTCATGCCCTTGGGTTTGGGAGGAAGGAAAATTTGGATCGATTCTTCTTCTTGCCCACTACGACCTTTTCCGAAGACTCCATCGTTGCTCATCTGTGCGAAAATTGAAACGGCCATGATACTACCACTAGTGTTGTTGGATCTCAGGGACCACTGGGTTGAAATTGTGAGTCTTTCCACAATCGGAGCACCCAACGCAGATGAAATACAAACTGTGATTCGGGTTGTCGCCCTCAATGTCCCATCGTCGGAAAATTACAGAAAAAGTTGGGCTGGATTTGGCACGATCATAATCAATTTGTATGGGAATTCAAATCTCGCTTCCGGAGGCTTAACAACAACTTGCAGCAACGAGCCACAAACAACAAAACCGTTAAGTATTTCCACAGGAGTTTGGTACGATTGATGCTGACGATTTCTTGGAATCGTCTGTCGGAGTACCGTACTCGTACGCAGTGACGGACAATGAGAACTTCTGGGATGCAGCTTCACATGGTTATGGAAATCGCATTGGGTGATTCTCACGTTGTGATCACCACTTCTTTTTTCTCTGGCAATATGCAATAGCGTTAGCTAACAAGTTGCTCCTCTGAAAGCGAAGAATTATCAACTATAACAAGTTCCACTGAAACCTAAACTTTGAGTTACTCCTCCCAAGACAGTGGTCTATGATAATGGCATCTTCTTCGCAAGCTACCCATTGCATTTCAATCGTTTCAATTTGTGTTTCATCAATCGGAGTAATACGGAGTTCCAACTCATTGTGTATTTTCTGCGAACGGCAATAGTCTATACTACCGGGACCATCATGATGCTGGGGGATAGGGTAGTCAAGATGCATTTCATTCCGAATGGTATACTCTCTCGACTGCGGAAACTCTCGGAGTTTCTCATTGCCGCTGAAGTTGGAGTCCAAAAAATGAACATGGGCACGTGCCCGTAATCGTACCAAATGGAGTAGTCCAGCCCCCAAGCGCAACCTATGCTGTTGACACCGAACTGTAGCACACATTGTTGTACTCGGACTCCCTACTACTAATTGATCATACTAACGGGTACCAGCTAGAGCCTCCAGGAGAAAGGAAATCCACGCCATTTCGAATCTCATCTGGGAATCCCCCTCCTTTCACCTTTCACCTAATAGTTTGCTCATCAATCGTTCCAAATATTAAGCTTTAGATCTACAACTCCACCAACCACGATTCCGCAACAGTGACAGGACTCACCAAGATGGTAGCGTAACCAGTGGGATTTGTCCATACCGAGGGTGATCAATCGTTTGAAATTTTCATCTTACTCCCATCATCTAGCCTACTGAGATGTACCTGTGTATGCCCCCTTCTGGTGCTAGGGCAGTACACTAGAGGCACAGTAAGATCAACAATGTCGGGAGGTTCTGCCATGATGGCGACCAGTTTGTGAGTATCCTATGAGATTCGTTGTACAGCAACAGGCAGATGGATATACAGCGTGATTTGTCTTTATTGAATTCTTCATGATGCTACCTATTGGGCAGTACATGTTGGTAAAGCAGCAGCATTGTTTTTATGGTGTCCCACAACCGTTTCAGCGGAGGCACCCAGGATTGGAAAAATGGGGACTGAAGGATGCGGCCGGATGGTGTTGTGTTGCATTGGATATCGTTTTATAGGAAAGGGATGAAATAGTTGCTGCATTCCAAGTTACGGAATCAAGGGGATGCATGGAGCGGATCTGGTATAGCGAGTCGGATCGCGATCCATGCAAGAAGAAACACATTCCCGAAAGTCTCTACCGTCTGTGTCCACCACCATTGGCTCGCCCATTCTTTCTCCGCTTGTTACCATTGGTTGGTGGAGGACCCAAGAACTTTTGTCGAATCTCTAGCCACTTGGCTTGAGGATCCTTGACGGACTTGTCCCGTCCCAAGACTCGTTGGATAGTCTTGACCGTACTTCCATTGGGTTGGATACCGCTAGCTTTCATGGCTTCCAACAAACTCTCGCATTTCTCCACAGATTCACCGTATGCTTGCAGCAAGATGTTGTAGCTCGCAACATTAGGTTCGGCGCCACCAAATTGTTCAAACTTTTTCAGCAAGTATTCTGCCCGAGGACCATCTCCAGCTCGGGCCCAACATTGTAGCACAGCATTGTAGGTCACTTGATTGGGAGCACAATCCCATCCGTGTTCGTCGTGCCATTCTTGCATTTGCACCAACCAACCTTCCGCCTCTTCTGCTGCCCGCCGCGTCCCTTGCTTGCTCAAAGCTGCAATCAAGGATGTAAAGGAGCGTGTGTTGGGGGGTGGCAGAGGGCCTTGCGCTAGTCGTTGCAACCAACTAATACATTCATCGACATTTCCTCGTTTTGCGTAGCCTTGTAGCAGAGTATTGTAGCTGACAATATCGGGGTACGTTCCCCATTGTTGCATTTGTTCCAAAAAGTCCTGTGCCCGGTCGGGCGCACCGGCTTGTGACCAGCATTTCAAGACTGCATTGCAAGTTACCAAATTGGGAGTATAATCCAACAAATTCTTCATATCGACCAACAAATGTTGTGCTTGCAACGCAATTTCTTCTGTGGGAGGATCTACTTGACTCAAGGAACCAATCACATTGCGGAAACTGACAGGATCGGGTTGCAATCGAGGATCATGCAGTTGGAGGTATTTGGAGAGAAGTTCTTGCAACAAAATACGGGCCCGGACAGGCTTTTTCTGTTGGCACCAAATCGCCACGACGGTAGTATAGGCCCGAGCATCCATAGGTTCGACCTTGTACAAAAAGTCTTCTGCCAATTGAGCGGCCTCGAGAGAGTTGGCCTCCCAATAGGCTTTGAGTACGGTCCGGACAGGAATCGGATCTTCAGGGGCCTTGCTGTTGGGTGGGAGTGGAAACTGATGTTGCATTTGTTCATACAAATCTCTAGCTGCCTCGTAGTCTCCTTCCATGGCCAAAGCGTTCAACATGATATTGTAGCAAACTTGATCGACCGCAATGGGAATTTTCTGAAAGAAATTCAATGTATCCAAAGCGGTTGCCGACTTGGAAACGACAAAGAGTTGTAGAATCAACTTGTAGGTCGAGGCGACGGGTGGGATACCAGCTTCTTCCATGCGTTTTAAACAATGCAAGGCAGTGGCAAGCTCCCCACTGGGAGTGCATGCCTGCAAGACACGATGAAAGCAATCTCGATCGGGTGTCAAGCCAGGAACTTCCAACATGCTGGTGAGGACCGAAAACGCCGACGCAAACTCGCCTTTTTCTTTGAGCGCCAACAACACATTGCGGAAACAAGTCATGGGAGGTGGTTCCGACTGCATTTGAACCCAATCAATCAACAGCTCAGCGGCTCGGTTGGGTTGTTTGTGATGTATCCAAGCACTAATAAGCTTGATGAGACAATGAGAATCTGTGAATTGAATCTGCGTGGCTCGCTCGAGGAGATGCAACTTTCTGGGTCGGAGAACGACCGCCAAGAGCCTAATTTGTTGTTCTGCATTGAGATCTGTCATGGTTTCCAGTTGCTGAATGGCCTGAGAAGGACTGAGAGGTCGACTGCCAAAGGCCATCAAGCCATCCTCGCCGCCTCGGACTGACGATGTCGAATCCAAGGAAAGCGAGTGATGAGACTCTTCGGACGACGATGATGCCAAAGTGGCTGCTCGAGTACTGGAGAAACAAACCAAGGCTCGAGGTACCGAAGATGATAGCGCTGACGTAGTCGAGGGAGGAACGCGAACCACTCGCGATACCGATCCTAGCTTGGCCTTTCTCAGTAGTAACTTGTTGGACAAGGAAACGAAACTCATGTTGGATGTTGAGCTACGAGTAGAAAATGAATTGGATAGTTTGATTTCTTCTCTGTGTTGACAATATTGCCAGTACTCGTACTGTACTGCCGATGATTGCCGATCCAAGAAGGAGAATAGAGGCCAACGGTGCGATCCAACAAACAACGATTGATTGGGTGTGGAAGATTTTGCTTGTTCGGGTTATGGTCGTCAGTGTCGTTGGCCTTTTGTCGTGATGCCTGCCTTCGCATTGATGTGTCGCATTCGTGTCGGATACGTCATATCCTATGCAAGCGATTAGGATGGATTCAAACGATTCCTATTTATAGATTCAGGATATACTAGAAGTCGCAGGAGGCTGGATGTGTCTGTACGTGAGTACGTCAATAATATAGTGGACGACAACAACATAGAAGATCTTAGCTTTGAGATCCCTTCCCCCAAGATGTCCGCTCACACAAATGTTGGATCGTCAGGTATGTAGCATTGATGCTCGACCAATCTTGTACATCATTGGATGAATGAGTACGAGTACGAGAACTCGTACTCGTATTCGTTGCGTCCATACTAGTCTCGGTTGTGGTGCCTCCACTGCTACTACCCCCTACTACACTGCCTGATGCAATAAACTGATGCAACCGTCGGAGCATTTGTGGCCATAGAGACAAGGGAATTTCGCATTCTTCCATGTGTCCAAAACCACCACGTCCGAGGATATCCTTGTCAAAGATTTCTTGTAATCGATGCATACGAGACACACGATGGATGCGATCCACCACTTGCCGACGTGCAGGATCTATGGGGTGTTGTTCTTGCTGTTGCTGCTGTTGTTCCATGTCCAAAAACTCAATGGTCAAGTATCGAAATTCCATGGCAGACGTTCGTAACCAAGCCTCCAATTGTAATAAACTGGTATGCTCCACAGAGGTACACGAAGGAATTTCCAATCGATGAATCGAACATGCCGTAATGGCTTCGATCAAGAATGTCACATCGGTCCCGCGTACCAGGGAGATGGACAATTCTCGTAGGCTTTGGTTGGTTTGCAAGCTCTGCAACACAGCCTCCACAGCTGTACTGTAGACAGTATCATTTAGTTGTAGTCGAATCAATGGACAGGACACGTCTCCCAGCCACCGCCTGAATCGAGTAAACGAATCCAACGTCTCGTGTCGAGGTGGAAGGTATAGTTCCAAATTCTCCAATTTGGAGAGGAATTGTATTTGGTCAAACAATTCTACCCACCAACGTGGTGGAGGAACTTCCGGGTTTGTGGGTATTATTTGTGGAACTTGATTCTGCTGCTGTTGATTCTGGTGATGCCGTTGCTCTCCTCGTATGACATTCTCGAGCCCTTCCCGAAGTTCTTCCCTTACTAGTACTTCTCTCTCGGCATTCTGCGCACGACGCTGTCGGTCGGCCATTCTCTGTCGAAGTGCTTCTCGCATGGCCTGTTCTCGTTCGTCCTGTTCGCGTGGGGCTTCTGCATTCGGTCGTTGCTGGAACAGCACATCTCTCAAGGTTGGTGCGTTTCCTCCATTTCCTCCCCCACCCATAGGTACCTCGGCTAACCGCTGCCGGAGTACTTCTCTTGCAGCCTGTTCGCGAGCATCGAGGGGACGTGTCGGTTCATCACCCAATCTTTGTTGGAGAGCTTCTCTCAATGTTCGTGGAGCATTGTTTCCTGCAGCATTTCCTTGACGACCCCGACCTACTGCACCCTCGCCCATGCGTTGTTGAAGAGCTTCTCGCAAGGTTCGGGCACCTTGCCCATTCTCCCCACGATTCGCCCGTTCTGCCCTTCTTTGTTCGAGAGCTTCTACTAATCTTCGATTATTGTCTCCATTTCCTTGCCGCTCCGCGTTTTCTCCCATCCTTTGTTGAAGAGCTTCTCTCAATCTTTGGGCGCCTTCGCCATTCCTTTCACGTCCGGCGTTCTCTCCCATTCTTTGTTGAAGAGCATCTCGCAACGTTCGGGCGCCCTCAGCGTTTCCCTGTCGACCTGCATTCTCTCCCATTCGTTGTTGACGAGCCTCCCACAACATTTGTATAACATCGTCTCCATTTCCTCCACGAGCAGGCGCGTCTCCCATTCTCTGCAGGAGCGCCTCACGCATGGTTGCTCTGGCATCGCCGCCATTTCCGTGATTTCCGTCATGAACAGCAGCAGCCTGCTGTTCCATCCTCTGTCGGAGCATCTCCCGTCGTACTAGTCGAGGATCTGCGTTAGCCCCTCCACCCATCGCAGCAACCATGCCTCTTAATCTCTGCTCATAATTCATTGGTCCTCCTCCACGTCTGTTTCTATTTCCTGCGCGAGGATTGACACCTCGCGGCCACCCACAGAGCGAAAGACTTTTGATTTGTCTCAGGGAGTCAATAGGAAACGCCATGGATATATCGGGGACTGAGAGGGGAACATGAGCAACTCGCTCCATATCAAAATTCTGATGCAACCAGAGCACTTGATAGGGAGTCAAAATGGTACCTTGTACACGGATTTCTCGGAGGCGGTTCATGAACGGAAGAATCTGTTGAATCCAGTCAATATTCTTGGGGTTGTTGGAGGCATTCCAAATTTCAAATGTCCGAACATGTCTCAAGAATCGGGCAGCATTTTGTCGATCTCGATCAGATGCCGTTGCCATATCATTCAAGACCTGTACCTTCCAGGGTCGACCCAGGACAATCAAATCCATCAAATCACTCTGAATCGCTTCATTTTCAAACACCAGCTGCAAGGACACTTTGAATGTATGAATATGCTCATTTTCTGCAATTTGGGCTATGATATCCCGAGCATTGGAAATGTCACAAATTTCGAGACAATTGGTTCCCTGTGTAGCCGGTGATCCGATGGTGTGAGACCACATTGAGAGTGGAGCTTCCCACACAAACAGTAGGTACAATCCGATACTCTGCCATACTCTGCCATTGTACAAAATCATGGCACTTTGTGAAGTCCGAACAAAACAATGGATGAGCGTACCTCAAAAAGGGACCGGGGGCGTCGAGATGGAATGGTAAGAGTCATCGTCAGACAAGAATGGTGTGGCTCTCGGCTTTAGTCTTTTGCTCCTCGCAGCAGCACAACATGGGAAAGTTGGGTCGTGAAATTGTGACCCGTGGTAGACCGTCGACTAGCTCGAATAATCTGACTTTCCCATAATAGTACAACATTGGTATACATGTACAGTACACATATTATGTACTCAAACTAAACTCGTCATTTTTGTTGATGATTGATGATTTTATTTTTTATTGATGATTGATGAATGATGAATGATGAAACGATGATGGGAGAGTTCGGCTCTGTTTCTTCTCGATCCTTCTTGCTACTACTGTACGAGTAGTACTATTGAGTGACATCTTTCTGGAACAACGCAATTGTTGGTGGTGCGGATCCATCGGTGGGTCCACGTTTGGCAGTGCAGAGATATACTACCGGTAGAAAACCACAACAATAACAAGAATAACAACCAAAAAAACAGTCTCGGTTAGGCGGTCACAAAGTCCTACCTTCTGCAATCATCTCTCCTTCTATCTTCTTGGGCGTCACTGGTCACAAAGTCCTACCTTCTGTGCTTTGCCTGTATCGAGGGTGGTGGAAGAAGGAAGAATATGTTGGTCTCCCTCGGTAGCAATTCTGATACTGTAGTACTTTGCTAGACTAGCGTGGGCTAGACTTCGCTCAACAAGGAATAAAGCACCAACAAGAGCAACGAGGTTAACTAATGGTTCAGCAACGAACAAACAATCAAACAACGATGCCACAGCTAGATACTAGTAGATTTTATTAAGTACTAACGTTGGTATGGAAGATGCGGATGAACCTTTTCGGCATTGACATCAAGTCGGAGTTTTCCACCAAATAAGGAATAATGATGAAAAAGTTCACAACAGTAAGCATCGGATCGAATGTTTTGTACTAATAACGTTATTATTAGTAGCACTAACTTAGTGTTAGCAGTATTGGTTATAGCACTTCAGAACGGCAACTCATCGCCTTTTAAAAAAACACAGTCCTGTTAGTACTAGGTTAGTAGAAACGTACCGACTTTTTTGCGAGGTATGCTGCTACCGGTAGTAGCTAGAGAGTACATGCTATTTCTAACGTTAGTACAAATAAACTACGCAGCACTCTGACAACGGTACCAACACTCTATGACTCCCTGAACACGCAATTATTATTCTGATGACCGGAAAGTTTGATGCGGATCATAGTACTTTAGAGTACTACTAGTACTCCTTGAACAACTCTCTCGAACTTTCCTGTTTTGAGTGATAATTCGAAGGGAGAACGTCGTAGTAACCCCGTTTCACGACATTCAGGTCGCCCAGTGACCCGTCAATTAGGAAATACGGAACAAGAGGAAACTCTACAACATTCTCAAAATCAGACGGCTACTCTTGTGTGCAGAACCATGGAATCACAGAAGAATCACGCTTTTGGTCCATTCAGTTCTCCGCCAGAACCTTCATTCATACCATAGCACGCCATCCACGGTGGTTATGGCCTATTTGTTGCAGTTGGTGCGTTTGGGCCCAACAAACCCTTTGTAGCGGGGAGCTTCGCCTTTTTCACAACACTCATAAATTCGACAGAGGCAAGGACAAGCACAAACAACCTCACAAACTAAAATATCATGTCTATTCCAAACGATATTTTTGGAGAATCGCTCAACCTTGAACCCACTCCCTTGGGTGATGAACCATGGGGAGCAGGAAGAGTTGTGGTAGAGTCCTCACATGAATCCCCCGGCACCAACAGGACCGTTTCCGACATGTTTGCTGGGGTCAGCCTTGACTTCTTGATACCCGAAGAAGATATTGTCGTTCCTTCAGCGCCAACATCGTCTATGGAAATCCAGTTCCATTCTAACAAGGCCCACTTTCAAGAACAGACCAACAAGACCTTGGGAACACCTTTGCTCGCCATCGATTTGTTGAAATCCACTTCCATATCCGACTTCTCCGAGTCTTCTTTCCCCAAGGCAAGTTACATCAAGAAGTACAAAAGCCTAGGCTTCGACACGCCTCGTTCTCCTAGAGGCTCCTCCTCTGGACCAGTCTACACCTTACAACAAGCAGGGCGGTGGCAACAACGCTTCATGGAGCTTGCTCGCTTCAAGCAAGAGTATGGACACTGCTGTGTTCCAAGCCACTGGCCTCAAAATCACTCCTTGGCGCAATGGGTCAAGAGACAACGCTCTCAGCGTAAACTCAAGGAAGAAGGACGTCGTTCCAACATGACCGAGCAACGTGAGCAAGCACTCACTGACTTGGGTTTTGTGTGGGATTCTCACAACGATGTCTGGGAGGAACGTCTCTACGAGTTGCAGGAGTACAAGATAAGGAACGGTCATGTCAATGTGCCTACCAGATACGCGGACAATCCATCTTTGGCCATCTGGTGCAAGCGCCAAAGGAGGTTGTACAAGCTTTGTCAAATGGGCGGGGATCGTTTCTCTTGCATCTCTGAAGAGCGTATCCAGAAGCTCAAGGACTTGGGCTTTGATTTCTGTCCAAGGGAAACTGAGCACTACCGAGAGTAGGGAGCTCACCTTTGCTTACGCTGGGGAGGGATAACCGTTGCTTGGTCCATGCTAAAATGCGTACTAGTTGCATGTTCTGATTGTCATTTTGCTTAGAACAACCAGCAATCAATCACCACCGCCGATAGTTGTATCAACATCTGAATTGCTAGAAGTGGTCCTGCATCAACGACCACACGAGAAGAAGTCAACGGTCCAGAGGTTGTAAACCCGTTTGTCTTTTCTTCTTGTTGTATTCAATCGAACCATTCTTCTCCCTGGCAGAGTGACAATGATTGTGATGACTTGAGACTTCCGACTGAGCGAAATAATGACTAGCTCGACTGCTTTTATATGGCTATGACCTACGACTCTTTTCTCCTTGGTCCTCGTTTCCCTCTCTCCAAGGGGAACCCCTCCTCCATCATACATTCTTCAATATCATCAATAAAATGATCAGGAACTCTTCGAGCAGATGCTACTTTTTCGTTGGGGGTACTAGCTATAACCCTCCCACCAATTCTAGCGGCACAAGAACCAAGCCTTCTCTAGATGCGCACCAATAGCAGCAGTTGTCCACTGACTTCTTTGGGAAGTCAAAAGTCGTCATACCTACTAGTCTTATTCCTGAACCATCGCGGGAGCTGGTAGAAAGGTAGATTGTGCTGGTCTCTCTAGGAAATAGTTCAAATACTGCAGTACTCTACTAGAATGACGCATTCTACACTTCGATCAAGATGGAATAGTACAACACACCAAAAACGACGAGGTTAACTAATGGTTGAGCGAACAAGCACAAAAGATCAAACAACAACAATGTCTGACCACCGATTTTATGTTTTTTGAGTGATGCGGATGAACCATTATGGCAATGACATAAAGTCGGGTTTTCTCACAGCTAATGAAATTACACACCCAGATATGAAAGAATACCTCAGAACGGCAACTGATCGCCTTTTCAGAAGGACACACCCCTTTTGTTTATAGAAGTTTCTCACGTGAGTTCATCAATAGTACAAAGTTAGTACAACTAACTATTCTACCCAAAGAAAGGAAATACTAAGAATTAGACGAACACAGATTGTTCAATGACTGGAAAGGGAGACGCTGCGAGGGACTTGAACTTGCACGAAACTTTCTGATGATGTTTCGATTGCGGATATTTCGAAGGGACGTCGCAGCAACCCCGTTTGATGCCATTCTAACAATCCCACTCATCCATCATTCAGCAGTCATTAAGTAAAGAGTACAGGTTGTCCCGGCAAAAGCTCCACAAAACTAATTCTTTGACTGCCATCATCACAGAAGGACGAATTTTTGGTGCATCAGGTTCTCCGCGACACTCGTCATCGATCATCTTATCTTTCCATTTAACCATTCTAGGTATGGCCTGTTCCACCGCAAGTTGTAGTTGGGGCCTTCGGGACCAACACTCGTTGTGGCGGGGACTTCGACTTTAGAACTTTTGCATTCATAAATTCCATAGAGGAGGAGACGAACCCTCAAGCCATCACAAACTAGAAAAATAGAATCATGACTACTGCCAACGATATTTTTGGTGATTCAGTCAACCTCGAACCAATTCCCTTGGGCAATGAAGAAGAACCATGGGGACCAGGGAGACTGGTGGTACAGTATGTACAGGGCATCAATATTGTTCCTGACATGTTTGATGGGGTCAACCTTGACTTCTTGTTGCCGAAAAGTGAAAACAACGTGGTTCCTTCTTTGCCAACATCATGCATGGAATACCCTTCTGAAATCCTTTCCTGCACTGACCACTTTCAAGAGAAGACATACAAGAATCACATGGAATTTCACAACTACATTGGTCTTCTCCCTCCTTTGCTCGACACTGAGTCGTTGGATTCCACTTCCACAACTGACTTCTCCGAGTCTTCTTTCTCCGAGACAAGTCACATTTCTCGAACACGACGTTTCCCTAAACGCTCCACTGGACCAGTCTACACCTTGCAACAAGCAGGGCGGTGGCAACAACGCTTCATGGAGCTTGCTCGCTTCAAGCAAGAGTATGGACACTGCTGTGTTCCAAGCCACTGGCCTCAAAATCACTCCTTGTCACAATGGGTCAAGAGGCAACGCTCTCAACGTAAACTCAAGGAAGAAGGACGTCGTTCCAACATGACCGAACAACGTGAGCAAGCCCTCACTGACTTGGGT
Source organism: Nitzschia putrida (assembly GCA_016586335.1). Classification (NCBI taxonomy): domain Eukaryota; phylum Bacillariophyta; class Bacillariophyceae; order Bacillariales; family Bacillariaceae; genus Nitzschia; species Nitzschia putrida. The sequence continues at coordinate 83,903 of BLYE01000173.1, forward strand.
TTTGTGTGGGATTCTCATAACGATGTCTGGGAAGAACGTCTCCACGAGTTGCAAGAGTACAAGATGAGGACCGGCCATGCCAACGTCCCTACCAGATACGCCGACAACCAATCTCTGGCTGTCTGGTGCAAGCGCCAAAGGAGGCTTTACAAGCTTCGCCAGATTGGTGAGGGATAATGGTCCGCTCCATGCACATCCGAAGGATGAACCGCCATCCAGAGCTCTAGAGGGACTTGGGCTTGCATTTCTGTCCACGAGATACATGAGCAGTACAGCTGAGTAAAACATCTTATAGTTTGTCTCCCTTGGTAGGGGGATACTTGGGTCTTTTCGACCATGATATACCAATACATAAAATCATAGAACATGCATGTTTCGTCATACTTTGTGAGAAACCAAGGCATTCGCGTCCGTATCCTCACTACCGACCATCACCATCGTTACTGTCAGTGTCTGAACTGCTACCAGTGCTCTCTTGCATCAAAGCCTGTTCGAGACGTTGAATTGCCTCGCGGTGACGCGGACGAGACGTCAACCTCTCTTGCTCTACCGTTTGTGCCACTTGTTGTATGGCGGCTTTCAGTGCCTTTTCTTCCTCTTCTAGTCGATCGAGCCATTCTTTCAACTCCATTTCTTGTTTGCACAAAGCGTTGTATTCGGTTGACAACGATAACAGCTTAGATGAAGTCGTCTCACCATCGTTCATGTTTCCTTGGGCAAGGAGTTGCGGAACTTGATTTATGTGACAATGGATGCTGGATGCGAAACACAACCGTGACTAGCTCGACTCACACATTTGCATCACAGTCGAATGATTCGCCTAGTTGTACAAAGACCACGAACTAGAGTCTACTATGCAAAAGAATCCTCACTATCTCCGGAGGTTCCAGTGCTTTCACTCTCAAGGTCTTGCATTTGGTTTGCCTGATGCGTGTCTTGCAACCTCAGTGCAACAAACCTTTGACCAACGTCCTGCTGCACTTCCAGTTCCCTCGCATCATGGGGGGGGAAGAGGAATTGACTTCAACAGCATTTGAAGCAGGTGTCAGATTGTTGTTGCATGGCGGCAAATAAATGTACCCATGATGGAGCGTTGGCACTTCTTGTTCTCAATTCAAGGAGGTATATGAATCCTTTTTGTAGAATGTAGTCAGGTTTTTCAAATGTCGGATTCTAGGATGCTTCCCATCATGATACTGACTCGTCCGTTGCCATTCCTTGTGATCTATTGTGTTGTACCCTTTCCCCCCATACTGCCCAATCCCACAAATGCTGTATAATCTGGTGTGTTGTATTGATTTTCAATCGCTGTACCAGCAAGTAAGAATCGTAGTCATCGTGATGAATTATTCTCGGGGGCGTCCTGCATACAGCCACGTTTTTCGTCGATGTCTGATGCCCAAGAAGGTATGACTGTTGTTATTGTTGTTGTTGTTGTTTTGAGGAGTCGGTGACACTACACCCAATGTGTGTGTTGCAAACCAAATATCATTTCTAAGTGCGGGAGCATATCCCATGGTATATGCACTCCCTCGAAATAGAATTCTTCTATTTTGAGGCTTTGACACGAAGGGATGCTGTACAACAATTGAATCAGCTTGTCCGATGGAGTCGTCATTTCATCCAAAACACGTTCCAAATAGAGTTTCCTTTTCTTCTTTTTGACTGCAGCATCAGTAGAAGATAACGAGAAGGAGGAAGATGCATTCTTCTTGTGTCCCGAGGAGGTGGTACTTTGGTGACACCAAAAAATCCCCAACATGTTGCGTACTCGAGAAAGGAAAAAGCTGGTAGAAGGGTTGCAAAAGCAAGAAATTTCCGGATCATCCCCATAAGGTCCACTTCAACACGTCGACACAACAAATCCTTGAGAGCCTCGTGTACTTGTTGGTCTTGAAGCAGACAGAGAAGGGGTATAGTACTGAATGTGTGCCTCTGACCATTTTGTACAAGTCCTCCTGCATCAAAGCCTACTCGAGACGTCTGATTGCCTCGCCACCACACGAAGAAGTCAATTTCCCATGAAAACTTTTTGGGGAAGTGGTGCCGCTAATGGTGTAAGGTGAGCAGCAGACGTCGAGACAGTAGTTGACAGTGGGTCCCGGGAATGACTCGTTCGACCATGACTTTTGTTGTCTACTACTAGTACAGTACACTACTAACTAATAGCATCAGAATAGGGGAACCCCTCCTGCATCATGTTTTGCACATTCTTCATCATCAAAGATCAAAGTGATCGTGATCATGGATTCATTTTTTTTGAAGTCATTCCATAATATTCGACATCTTCTTGGTTTGGGTACGTAGGGCCTCCTCCCAATTCTACGGTAGCTAGTACAGCACCACCACAGCCATCCAGCCGCGATACGAGCAGCAGCAGAAGATGATGTCCGCTGACTCCGTTGGGAAGTCACAGGTCACAGAGTCGTCATGCATATTAGTCTTATTCCTGTACTATCGCGGTTGTTGGTACTAACGTAGAAAGGTAGATTGTGCTAGTAGTACTAACGTTAGTAGTTTCTCCAGAGAATTGGTCAAATGCTGCAGTACTCGGACTCTACGGTAGTACTACCGGTAGCTAGACGAACATACCGGTAGTCTACCCTTCGATCATCAACTTAGATTAATAGGTATTACAACACAACCAAAACGAAGAGGAGGTTAACTAATGGTTCAGCGAATAGGCACAATGATCAAACGACAGCAATGCCGCGCCATAGATTTTGTGTCTTTTGAGTGATGCGGATGAACCTTTATGGCAATGACATAAAGTCGGGTTTTCACACAACAACAAAGAATGAAATGACACACCCACTCAACTATGAAAAAATACCCAGAACAACGACAGCAACTGATCGCCTACCTCGTTTGTTTATGGGTGTTTCTCACAGAAATTCATCAATAGTACTAACGTACATCATCGTTAGTACTTCTAAACCCCACTCATTGAACGAACAGGAATTCGTCCCGAAACTTTGTGCCTTGTTTTGGGATAGTTTCGGGACGGTCATCGGAGAAGCCCCCGAAGAAAGCACTAGTATTAAAGGGGGAGTCCCCAACCCCACGACACGAAAGACCTATCTAGTGTATACTAAATATTTCTAAAATGGCTCGCCGGTGCGTCCCGAAACTTTCTGGATGAAAAAGGGTTTTTTCTGGATCGGGACAAAAATTATCCCGAAACTTTCGGACAGATTCACTATGAGCGAAACTAGTGAGACTTAGACGAACAACATAGATTGTTCTATGATGGGCAAGGAAGGCACCACGAGATACTTGAACTTGTTGCTCGAAACTTTCTGACGATGTTTCGATTACGGATATTTCGAAGGGACGTCGCAGCAACCCCGTTTGATGTCATTCTTACAAACCCACGCCCCCATCAGCCAGTGGTCAATATTTCATAGGATTGTTTGTCCTGGCAAAAGCACCAAAAAACTGATTCTTCTTCTGATATCATCATCACAATAGGAGGAATTTTTGGTGCATCAGGTTCTCCGCCACACTCGTCATCGATCATCTTATCTTTCCATTTAACCATTCTAGATATGGACTGTTCCACCGCAAGTTGTAGTTGGGGCCTTCGGGACCAACACTCGTTGTGGCGGGGACTTCGACTTTAGAACTCTTGCATTCATAAATTCGAAAGAGGACGAGACGAACCCCCAAGCCGTCACAAACTGGAAAAATAGAACCATGTCTATTACCAACGATACTTTTGGTGACCCAGTCAACCTCGAACCAATTCATTTAGGCAACGACGAACCATGGGGACCAGGGAGACTGGTGGTACAGTATGTACAGGGCATCAATATTGTTCCTGACATGTTTGATGGGGTCAACCTTGACTTCTTGTTGCCGAAAAGTGAAAACAACGTGGTTCCTTCTTCGCCAACATCATGCATGGAATACCCTTCTGAAATCCTTTCCTGCACTGACCACTTTCAAGAGAAGACATACAAGAATCACATGGAATATCACAACTACATTGGTCTTGTCCCTCCTATGCTCGACACTGAGTCGTTGGATTCCACTTCCACAACTGACTTCTCCGAGTCTTCCTTCTCCGAGACAAGTCACATTTCTCGAACACGACGTTTCCCTAAACGCTCCACTGGACCAGTCTACACCTTGCAACAAGCAGGGCGGTGGCAACAACGCTTCATGGAGCTTGCTCGCTTCAAGCAAGAGTATGGACACTGCTGTGTTCCAAGCCACTGGCCTCAAAATCACTCCTTGTCACAATGGGTCAAGAGGCAACGCTCTCAACGTAAACTCAAGGAAGAAGGACGTCGTTCCAACATGACCGAACAACGTGAGCAAGCACTCACTGACTTGGGTTTTGTGTGGGATTCTCACAACGATGTCTGGGAGGAACGTCTCCACGAGTTGCAGGAGTACAAGATGAGGAACGGCCATGCCAACGTCCCTACCAGATACGCCGACAACCAATCTTTGGCCGTCTGGTGCAAGCGCCAAAGGAGGCTTTACAAGCTTCGCCAGATTGGTGAGGATTGTCGCTCTTGCATTTCAGAGGAGCGTATTCAGAAGCTCAAGGACTTGGGCTTTGATTTCTGTCCACGGGATACAGAGCAGTACAGTGAGTAAACATCTTATGTTTGCTCTTGGTAGGGGGATACTTGGGTCTTGTCGACCATGATACACCAATACATAAAATTATAGAACATGCATGTTTCGTCTTGCTTTGTGTGCAACCATACCATTCGCGTCCATAACCTCACTAACGACCATCACCGTCGTAACTGTCAGCGTCTGAACTGCTACCAGTGCTCTCTTGCATCAAAGCCTGTTCGAGAC
>BLYE01000174.1:0-39454 GCA_016586335.1 Nitzschia putrida
GGACGGAGAAATCCCATGCACAATGATAGAAGTCATCACAGCAGCAACCTTGACTCGGGTACCCCAGCTGTTGTCAGAAGGTTTGGAAGAAGCGGGTTTGTAGGTGCACGACTGAATGATGACGTAGCCGTTGCAACTTGCTGATGAGGATTAGGAAGATGATGTTACAGTCGTGCTGGGCCTCGAGTAACGGGGATGAATATACGTATATGTTTTCATTCCTCCCTTTAGGAGCAATTTGGTTTGGGTCTCACAATCACAGAAAACAAAATAGGACAAGACAAACCATGGTACAAGACGACCACGACGACGCCATGGTCGTCCAATCAATCGACCAACCTATCGGTTGTGAGTACACGCATATGAAATGGCCATCCTTTCAAAACATACACCGCAAGTTGGCAGCAGGGCATACATTTGGTTCTGTCATTGCGACTGAAAAATTGAATGGCTCCAATCTGGGCATTGAAGTTTGTATTCACCAAGGATTGGTGGCACTCCATGGACGTAACATGGCAATTTGGTCCATTTGTGGGCCGGAAGATCCTTTTGATCGGACCTATGGACATCTGGCGACTGATACCTTTCATTCTCTCAAACCAGCAATGGAGAAGCTCCAAGTGCTCGCAAGAGATATTTTGAAACAACACGGCAAGGACGGTGGCAACCCACCACAGCAAGAATCAGTAGTCTTTTTTGGTGAATGGTACCAACCAACCGCGGAACCAGCTCGGTGGCATCCGTTTGGATACGGGATCCGAGCTGGACGCACGGACGGCAAAGACAAGTTCGTTACCATGACCCTTGATCTACACCAGACATTTTCTAAGGCAGGATTGGAACCGCCAAAGTTGCTGTTTGCTGAAGCGGGGACCATTAGTGAAGTTGTCAATTCCTTGTTCCCTGTCATGATGAATCCACCCTACAGGCATTTTGAAGGGGTATTGATCAACGACGCGCATACTTCCAAATTGGAGAGCGTCGCCAAGTGGAAAGTAGCTAGTTTTGAAGAGCAACCCCTATGGATTCTGGGGGAACAAGGTGTATCTCCACCGAACGATACCATTGATAAATTGTACCAGGTGTTCCATGCCGAGACTACTCCGCTCGCAAAGAAAGTGAGAGAAAAGAAACCTGACAAGAAACCTGACATAAAATCTGACAGGAACGTTACTTTGGTCGAGTTGGCGCTGTCCTCGGTGCTCAGTAAATCCGCTGTACCGATGGTAGACATGCGTCAAATGAGTCACGCTGACAAGGTTCTCCAATGTCAACAACTCCAGAAAGACGTACTGGAAGATTTGGAGGAACAATACCGAGAAGTGGGGAAACCAAACGTACCCAAAAGTGTTCAAAGAGTCGTGGTCAGAGTCGTTTCACGCAAGATCTTTGCAAGCCCTGGGTAACCGAACTCATACGAAGCTTGAGTCGCTCTTCGTCGCCATACCAGTTCTGTACTCGCACCGTACTTGAGTAACGCAAGCGTATTCTTCGTACCAATGTAATACATTTTAAATTGGTGAATGGCTTACCATCTGCTAGTAGCCTTGCCGATGAGGATTAGGTAAAAATCTTGTTCATCAAGAATCCAAAGTATGTTCAGCAGCGGAAACCAAGCCATTTGAAAAGCAGTGTTGGAGAAAATATGTGGATACAAATGAAAAGGCATTTTCCAACATGATCATTCGCCGTCTCTTGTCTCGGCATTCTGGTTCCAACAATTGATCAATCATCGTGTGAGTCGCTTCATCAACGTCAACATTACCACGTAGAAACACAGCTTCGAGCTTCCAGTTCATGGGGTGCACATCCAATTGAAGAAACAGCTTGGCGCCGTTGGTTGTGATGACGTTGCAACCGAGATCCAATGTGACAATAGATGTTCTCTCTTGGAGGGAATCAGCAAGCGCAAGCGCACCGTTATCTCGTATGTCGTTTTTACGAAGGCCCAAGGTTTGGAGAGAGGATGTACTATTCAACGCATCGGCCAGAGCAATCGCTCCTGTGTCGCCAATTTCATTGCTGGACAAAATTAAGGATGCTAAACTCGTCATTCCCGACAAAGATGCAGCCAGGGCAACCGCACCCTCATCACCAATAGCATTGAAACAAAGATTCAACTCTTCAATAGAAGGTGATCCGTGCAAAGCTCGAGCCAATGCCGTCACCCCGGTGGTGCCAGGATCAACACGAAACAATTTCAGCGATTTCAATTGCTTCATCTCCTTCAGTACTCCCGCTAGGGCAATGACACCCTGTGGACCCAATGGGTTGTTGGATAGATTTAGCTCTGTGAGAGCCAACATTTCAGAGAGCGCTCCAGCAAGTGCAACCATTCCTTCATGGCCAATGTGGTTGCTGGACAATCTCAACTGTTTCAAAGTAGGCAATATCTTCAAAGCTGGAGCAAGACCAATCATGCCTTTGTCACCGATTGAATTGTATGGCAAATTTAATTTTGTCAAGCTTGTCATGCTTTGTAAAGCACTCACCAGTGCAACCGCTCCATTGACACCAATCGCGTTGTTTTGCAGCTTCAAGACTTTCAAGGTGGACCTTCCCTGGAGCGCTGGAGCAAGCAGAGCCGCACCTTCAGCGCCAATCGAGTTGGCGCACAAGTCTATTTCGAGAAGGCTCATATTGTCGATTTGATAGAGAGTATCGGCTAGAACTCTGACGCCAGAAGCGCCTATATTGCTCTCGCTGAGATCAATGGCATCGATATCTTCGGTCTTGGCAAGCAGTGCTGTAGCCCACGCTTGAACCTGAACAAGATTCATCCTTTGGAAGGAAACTGAGATGTTCCGCAACTACGTTTAATTATGATACAGTGCGAGAATGAGAGATGAAGCCTGGGTAACAGGAGGAGGATGTAAGTGTCATGAAGATGAACATACGATGCATGCAATCGCTGTTGTTGTGTTGCCTCTCACAAGGACTCCAAAAAGAAGTGTGGAAGTTTGTGGAGACTGGAGGCCACGATGGACAAACTCGACTTGATCGAATCGTTTGATTCAAAACAGTCGAACCTCGGTTGACGATCCTAATGTAGATGGCTTAAGCAACACAATATAATTGAAGTTTGTTGGCTACTACTAAATAGAGGTAGTAATATCTAGAATGGCTATGGTACTAGACACGACATACTTGTGGCTCAGCTTACAGAATTCGACGTGATTATCATAAGCAGGCTGAGCTCACATGTCATTCTAGCTAGCTAGAACAGGAAACAGAAAGCAAACTTGATGAGCACAGTATAGTAGGCCAGGTTTAGACAAATGATTCACCCCGAATAGTCCCAACTGTTGACCGCAAATCAATATTTGCATAATGTCAAACCCAACTTTTGCGACTGGAAACTTGAAAACCATCAAAGTTGATTTCGGATTCGCCCCCTGTTGCCGATATTATTGTTGCTCAAACTCAAGTATGTCACACTGGGCATTTCGGGTAAAGCGGCTGCAAGGGCAATAACACCCTCGTCACCAATTTCATTGTAACAGAGACGCAAGCTTTGGATAGAAGCTGATCCATCCAATGCCCTTGCAAGCGCCTTTGCGCCTGCACCCACGATATAACAGCGGAACAAATTTAGCGATGTAAAGTGTGTCTTGCCTTTCAAAGCTACTGCCAACAAGGCAATGGCACCCTGTGTACCTATCGGATTGCCAGAAACGTCAAGCGACTCCAAACAGGACATTCCATGCAAGGCTCCAGCAAGAACAATCATGCCTCTGTGACGAATGAAATTGTCATATAAAAGCAAACTGTTCATATTTCTCATTCCCTCCAAAGCTAGCTAGCTTAGTACAAACAAAATTATCGCATCGGTTCCGTTTGTGTGTCAATTCGGTCGAGCGTCTCGAGCCATCAGACGAGTACCTATGTTGCTTGTTCTGTTCTTCAAGTTACAGTACACGAAAATTGACCGTCAAATGTACCAGATGTACTACAACAAGTCAAAGCCTTCTCTATTCTAGCAGGTCACCAGCTTGGTGGGTGAATCTTTACCATCGTTGTTCTATGACATCGTGCTATAAACTATGAGGGAGGAGGAGTCGTTATTCCTGCCTTCTATCTCGTAGCAACTTGCTTGTATCAGTGACATAGAACGTGGAGGTCTGTGAAGTAGAAAGTCAGAAGTCGGAAATAGTTGTCCAAAACAATCCTTTGTTTTCTCTCCATCCGATTTGTTGGTGTCAGCCAATGCCTAATGGAATCGTTGACAGTTAAGTCAGTGATGTCATTGTAGTAAAGCTGCAACATATCCAACCTCCAGTTTTGCTGTATGGCATGAATGAAAACTTCAGCACCTTCGTCTCCGATCATATTATTTGCCAGCAACAAATTCTCAAGCGCAGTCTTCCTTCCCGTCAGGGCACCTGCCAGGGCGACCGCACCTTCATCCCCGATTGAGTTGTTTTGGAGGTCTAACGTTGTGAGAGCGCTCATTTCATACATCGCTTCCGCCATAGCAATTGCTCCTTCATCGCCAATGGAATTGTCGGTCAGTTCCAAAGCCGTCAGGGTGTTTATTCCTTGCAAACATTCGGCGAGTGCAACAGTACCTCTATTGCCAATGGAATTCTCGTTAAGGACGAGATCGTCCAAACATGCCATTCCTTGCAAAGACTTTGCCAAGGCAACGGCACCATTAGGGCCAATAGAAATGTCTGCAAGATCTAGATATTTCAGTTTGGACAGTCCCCTCAAACAATCAGAAAGTACAATCATACCGTTGTCACCTATGGCGTTGCCTGGTAAGGATAGTTTTGTCAAATGTGTCAATCTGCGGATGGACCTTGCGATGGCGTTTGCACCATTCGTACCAACAAACATTTCGCAAAGACTCAACTCCGACAGGTTTGCCAATCCTGGCAATGCATTGGACAAGGCAAAAGCACCTCTGTCACGAATCCAATTGTTATCGAAGTATAAATTTTCGAGCTTGGCCATTCCATGTAGTGATGGGGCCAATGCTTCAGCACCAATGCTGCCACAACGAATGTTTGCAAGACTCAACGTTTCCAGTCTTTGCATTCCCTGCAAAGCCTCCGACAGCGATACCAAACCTTCGTCCTGAATGTCATTGGAGGACAAACCCAACTCAGTGATGTGTTCCATTCCTTGCAAAGCATTGGCCAGCGCAACAGCACCATGGACACCAATGAGATTGTCCTCAAGACCAAGTTTTGCCAGCCCAGTCGCTCGACGCAAGCTCACTGCCAGTGCAGCCGCGCCTCTGTCACCAATTCTATTTCGAGATAAATCAAGCTCTATCAAACTTTTGGTGAAAACCTCTGCAAGTGCCTTGATCCCCTTGTCCCCGATGGAATTGCCAGCCATTTGTACTTGTGACAACGTCACGCGTCCACGTAGAGCTGTTGCGAGTGCAATGGATCCTTTGTTACGCAGGGAAATGTCGGACAAATACAAATTTTGCAAGTTCGTCATTTCGTGCAAAGCCTCCGCTAGCCTATCGAAGTCTTCGGCATCAATTTCACAACTGGAAAGTCCCAACGTTGTGAGCGAGGTTACCTTTTGCAAAGCACCTGTCACAACAAACATACAGGGACTGCCAAAGCCGATATCAATGGAGTCAAGGAATAGCTCGGACACATTTCTCAATTCAACTATTGCATCTGCAATGGCTATGGCACCCTTTGGCTCGAACTCGTTTCTCCCAAGATTCAACCTTGTAAGAGAGGTCAGTTTGCCCAAATTCCGAGCGATGGCAACACAACCTTCACCTGCTATCTCATTGTGGCTAAGATCCAATGATGCGAGCGCTGGCAGGCCTCGAAGGGCGCCGGCCAAAGCAATGGCACCGTCATCACCGATGAAACAATACGCGAGTTCCAACACTGTGAGCATTCCTAGGCTTTCCAAGCTCCCTGCCAGGGCAATTGCACCCTCGTCACGAAAGGAATTATCGGACAAGTGCAACTTTGCCAGTCTTTTTGTGGTGCGCAGTGCTCCAGCCAGAGCAACGGCACCATCGGACGTAATGGAACAAAATGAAAGGTTTAGCACCGTGAGCGTGCCCAGTCCATGCAATGCCTTCGCCAGGGCAACTGTCCCCTTATTTCCAATGTCGGTGTAAGAGAGGTTCAACTCGGTAATATGTTTCAACTCGTGCAAGGTATTGGCCAGGGCAACTCCGCCAGTGGGATTAATGTTGGTATTCGCAAGGCTCAGTTTTTTTAGATCAGGCATTCCGCGCAAAGCCTCTGCTAGAGCTATCATGCCTTCAGTGTCTAATGTACTATAGTCCAAAAACAACTCCGTCATGCTGCTCATGTTGTGCAGAACTCCAGCCAGGGCAGCCGCACCCTTCACATCAATAAAGTTCCCCCCCAGGCCCAATACTCTTAGTGAGCTTAGTCCTTCCAAAATCTCAGCCAGGCAAACAATGCCCTCATCACCAACTCCATTTCGAGACAAACGTAGTTCTTTCAGTGTTGTCTTGTTTCGCAAAGCCTTTGACAGTGCAACAACGCCTTCGGAACCAATAGCGTTGTCTTCCAGACTCAACCTTGTGAGTGCAGTCAATCTTGGGAGAGCTTCACCCAAGACAATGGCTCTTTCTTTGTCAATGGCCATGTCATCAAGAATCAATTCCTCGAGACTCGTGTTGTCGCTGTTGCTTTGCCTGAGGGCTCTTGCCAGAATCTTGATCCCTTCCATACCTACATGTCTTGCGGTCAGATCGATTTCTCGCACTTTGTTTCTCGTTAAAGATTCGGCTATCTCTTTAACCTCGGAATGAGCTTCCTCTTTTGTCATGGTGGACACTGATATGCACAAATATTGTTCGAGTTCAAGGATTGAAAGGCCGTGTTGGGTGTCGAGATTTCTTGTCGATCATCGTAGCATTGTTTGTTTTGGTCGGTGGTCGAGGTTTGGATGTGACTATGAATGTTTATACTTACCAACAGTGGTATGTCACCTACGTATAATACACTACGAATATTCTTTAATATACCCTCCGTGAAACTGAAACAGTAGAAAAACATTGAATCAAGGTAAAATAAGGGAAAGTATTGTCCCGAAACGAAAACAAAGTACGGAACAAACAATTACCAAGACCCCTTATCTCCCACCACATTGGCATGAAGATGCCAAGACTCGAGCGAGTTGATTCTCCCTGTGCGGGGCCCCGCTAGGGTAGAAGCTCCTTCCTTGCCAATGAAATTTAGGCTTAGTGCCAAAGTGGTGAATGAAGCAATATCTCACGTTGCCTCGGCCAAGGCCTCCACATTTTCGTTGCCCATCCCATTGTAGGCAAGATCCAAATTGATGAGTGCGCACTTTCCCTGCGATTCTTCCACTAGAACAGCCGCGCCTCTGTTTTCAACAGAATTGTTTCGAATGTTGAGGGTGCCAAACTTGTCGTTGATGCCAGCACAGTTGTTCGAGGGTTTAGAACTGTGAGATTCCAGTTCTGATGATACCAATGTCCAAGCACCTTCAGTTATTTCTTGGATCTAGCCATGTGATTGGAATGGTCGTCTTTGTATCAATGAACAGGAAAGTATGTATCGAGAAAGTGAGTCGTTACAAACCGATATGAGTTTTGCAACCTAGCCCGTTGTTGTCTTTCAGGCGTGTTTCCTGGTAGCAGAATCGCATCGATATTTTCGAGGATAGTGGAATCAATCGCATTCCCGTTTTCGACCACCAACTCGTCGTTGATGCATTCGGAAAAAGATATACGTCGAAGACTCCAATTCTGATACCGTATCGCCCGCTCCATTGCCAAAGCACCTTCATTTGTAATCAAGTTGTTGTTCAAAAGCAACCTTGAGAGTGAGTTCACTCGATACAACACGTCCGCCAAAGCGATCGCTCCTGCATCGGAAATACAGTTCTGCATTAAGTTCAAGTCTATCAAAAGGGTCTTGCCATTCAAAACTGAGGCTATGACTTTGGCACCGCCGTCGCCAATCGTATTCCGAGCAACTGACAAATTCGTGAGCATAGGTAAACTTTCGATTATCTCCGCAAGGGCAACTGCTCCATTGTACCCAATTTTGTTGCTTCCCAAGTGAAGTCTCGTCAAATGTGCTTTTCCAACCAAAGCCCCGGCCAGGACTTGGACACCATTGTCGCTAAGCGAATTCTGTGTAATTTGTAAATCTTCGAGAGCAGGCATCTCATGCAATGCTTCTGCGAGAGCAGCCGCTCCTTTGAAACCAATGTCGTTTGTATTCAAGTCAAGCTTTGTCGACTTTGTTGTGCCCAAAAGAGCACGGGCAATGGCAATGGCACCGTCGTCGGCAATCGCATTGCAGCCAAGGTTCAACTCTAGCAGTGCAGGTAGTCGATACAACGCGTTTGCAAAGACAACCGCGCCCTCGCTGCCTATGGCATTGTCGGACAAGAACAACTTGGTCAAACTAGAAGATGATGATGCGCATAAAGCCTTACCCAAAGCAACAGCACCAATGATACCAATACCATTAAAACCGAGTTGCAATTCAGAAGTTGACGACATGGCATGCATCGCACCAGCGATAGATACCATGCCTTCCTCGCCAATGTGATTTTTGAACAAGTCTAACCTTGTCAAATGGGGCATGCATCGAAACGCTCCTGCCAATGCAACTGCACCTTCGGGACCAATTGCATTGTGTGATATATCCAAAACTTCGAGAAGAGGCATGCCTTTCAAAGTCTCTGCCAGGACAACTGTTCCTGTATTTCCCATGGAATTAAAGCCCAAGATCAATTTTTTCATGCTTGTCATACGTCTAGGCATGGCCGTGGCCAAAGCAACAGTACCATGGATTCCCTTATCACAAAACAAAAGATCCAACGAAGTCAATGTGGAACTCGGTCCCTGCAAAGCTCGACCCAGGGCACTCGCACCTTCTGCATTCATTCGGATACCACCGATCCGCAATGTGGTAAGATCCGTCATGACACTCAATGCCCTACCCAACACGACCATGCCTGGACCTTCAAAGTCATTGTAGGTAAAGTCAAGCTCCTGTAATCCGTTCATTTTTAGAAGGGCTCTCGTCAGTGCGGTAACCCCTTTTTCACATATGGAGTTAAATCCGAGATTCAAATACGTCAATGCAGACAATTGAGGGAGCACTCGACCCAGAACAAATGCACCTTTGTTGCCAATATCAATGCCCTCCAGATTCAGCTCCACAAGACTAGTGTTGCAGTTACAGTTGTGGTTGACTCCATCTCCAGGATTGACTTGTCTTTTTTCGTCCAATAGATGGGAAAATAGCATACGGATAACGTCGTTGCCAAGCGGGCGCTGGTTCAAATTGATTTTTTGGAGTTCATTCCGCGAGAGTGCAGACGCCAACGCTTCCATCTCGGCACGGGTTTCTTCATCCATTCTTGTTGCTGCTGTTCTTGCTTTTGTTTGAGACTTGAAATGATGATATTCAACTATGACGATATGAGAGAGGGATCGGTGGGGTATGATACGAGTCCTGACTCTGTCAACAACATCTTGTTGTTGTATCTTCTTGTGTAGTAGTTCCTCACTCTGCCTTTTGCTAACAACAAGCCAGCACCATAGTATGTTATCACGGTACAGAAAAGTAAAAGTATAAAAAGTACGCCTTCACACGTCGATATTCTTCCCGGAACACATTTCGCTCTCTGTTTCTATCCAACAAAGGCTGGAGTTCTCTAGAATGAGGGTAACCAATGTACAGAACTTCGAGGGTACTGTCCGGTCGCCCAACAGCATTGACCAAGGCATCAACACCTTCCTTCTTGATTCCGTTACTCTTGAGATCCATCATTCGCAGCGATGCCATTCCGCGTATTGCACGAACCAGAGCAACAGCTCCTTCATCTCCAATTCTATTGCCTGAAAGATTAAGCGATTTCAGCGATGTCATTCCAGGTAGAGTAGCAGCAAGAGCAATAGCACCTTTTTTTCCAATATCGCTGAGATGAAGGCTCAATTCTTCCAAGGATGCCATTCCACCTAGAGCACCAGCAAGAACAACAGCGCCTTCATCTCCAATACTTTTGTCTGAAAGATGCAAGCATCGTAGCAATGTCATCCCACGTAGAGCGCCAGCCAGAGCAGTAACACCTGCTGTCCCAATTGGGTTGGATGAAAGATTCAAATGTCGCAGCGATGGCATTCCGCGTAGAGCACCAGCCAGAGCAGTAACACCATCAACCCCAATGCCAGTATCTTGGAGGAACAACAGTTGCAGCAGCGATGATGTCATTCTGGATAAAGAACCAGCCAAGGCAATGGCACCCTCATCCTCAATGTCATTACACGACATCTTCAACGATTTCAGCGATGTCATTTCGGATAGGGCACCGGCCAACACAATTGCACTTTCTTTCCCAATGCAGTTGCTTGTAAGATCCAATGATTCCAGCAATGTCATTCCACGTAGAGCACCAGCCAAGGCAGTCTACAGCACCTTCATCCCCTACCATTATCATGCATCACGTTACGGAGAAGAAAAATGACAAAAAGTATGCTCTCACACGTCGATAATCTTCTCGTAGCAAATTTCGCTCCCTGTTTCTTTCCAACAAAGCCTGGAGTTCATCAGTAGCCCGATCCAGGGAAAGATACTCAAGGCCACAGTCAGGTTGCCTGACAGTATTTACTATGGCATCAAGATCTTCATCACTAATACTGAAAATACCCAACGATGACAGTGCTGCAGCTTCATAATGAGGCATAGCCACAGCAAAGTCACCATTAGGATCAAAGCAAGTGGAAAGATCCAACGATCGTAACGATGTCATTCCGCGTAGAGCACCTAGCAAAAGAGCAAGACCTTCTCCAAAAATGTAATTCCAGGACAGATCCAACGATTCCAGCGATGTCATTCCATGCAGAGTATCAAGCAGAGCAAAGACAGCCTCTCTGCAACTCTCCTTGGCGAACAGCCAAATGCCATTGGCTGAAAGATTAAGTGATTTCAGTGATGTCATTTCACGTAGTACACCTGCCAAAGCAGTAGCACCTGTATCCCCCATGCTATTAGAAGAAAGATTCAACGATTGCAGTGATGTCATTCTGCATAGCACACCTGCCAAAACACGACCTCCCATGAAATTATTGTACGAGAGATCCAACGATTGCAGTGATGTCAGTCTGCTTAGAGCACGAGCCAGAATGACAACAGCTGATTTGCTGAAGTCAAAAGTGCCGGAAAGACTCAACGATTTCAGCCGTGCCATTCCATCAAGAGAACCAGCCAGAGCAATGGCAACTTCATCTCGAAAGCGACAATTATCGAGAAATAATAGGTCCAACACTTTCAGTGATGTCATTCGTTGGAGAGCCAAACAAAGGGTTGCCTTTCCTTCATTGTTCATTTTAATATTTCTCAAGCGCACGGAAACAATCGTTGTGTAGTTGTTACTCTGTTCGAGTGCGTCACATAACGACACAATGTCTTGATTGTCAATGTCCTTCTTGTCTGACAGGTTTATTTCGGTGATTTGGTTCTGCAATATTGCTTCGGTCAGACTAGGAATAAAAGGCTTCCTTTGACATTTGGGCCTGGTTTGATGTCGATCTTTTCGCCTCGTCTTTCTGCTTCTCATTTCCAAACTGTACAACAACAATACTTGTGGTTTCACTTGTTGTATTGGACAAAGTAGAAGATTCGTTTCTGTTGCTATCAAAGAACAGCACCCAGCACCGTGAAGTGCGTTTCGCAGAATAGGGGGATTGGTTCGGGTTTGGTCATGACGCAATGATGACGTATCCAAGATACGTACGTACTACTAGTAGTATAGACGGCGTCACACAACGCCACAACCAACAACGAAACAACAAACCCCAACGACGTGCAAGATGTTTGAACCAACTCTTGGAAGATACCAAGGCATCAACACCTTCATCCCCAAGGTAGTTGCCCAAAAAATACAACGATTTCAGTGCTGGCATTCCATGTAGAGAATCAGCTAGAGCAAAGGCACCTTCATCGTCAAAGAAGGTGCATTCAAAGTGTAGACCATCAGCCAAGACAATGACACCTCCATCCCCAATGTCATTCCACGCAAGACACAACGTCTTCAGCATTGTCAATCCACGTATAGCATCAAGCCCGGTTTGACCCTACTAACACAAAAGTGCAGCGTCATGACTCTACTACCTTGAACTACCGGTAGCCATTGGAAATGCAACTTTTAAAAGGCTGCTTTCAAACAAAACAATTCGTAAAAAGCAGTGCCTCAACCAGGTCGTGGATGTTCCCTACTTGTTGATAGCTATTATAGTGGTACCGCGAGTATTTTCCCTGGAAGTTGTACCCGGCAATTTTCAACTTGGTCAGTGCTGTCATCCCGTTCAGAGCTCGAGCAAGTGCACCAGATTCACCCCCGAGATCGTACTCGTTAATGCTGCGTGTTTGAGCAAGCTCTAACTGTACCAAGCTAATCATCGCTCGCAGAGATTCGCATATTCCCATAGAAAGCCTTCTTGGCATGGTCGAACTTGTATAGAGACTCAAATTCGTGAGTATGTTCTTCTCGCCTAAAGCTTCCAAAGCTTCCAGAAGGGGAATTACTCCATCGTCATATCCAAGAGCAATTCCATGTAACCCAAGCTTTGTCAACCACGGTATTTCCCGCAAGGCTTGGAATAAGGCGATTGCACCATTTTCGTAAATGTCATGAGAAGACAAGTTCAATTTCACCAAGGATTTCATGTTTGGCAAAGCTTCCGCCAGCACAACAGCTCCAAAATTGCCAATGCGACAACAAGACAGATCCAAATGTTTCAAACATTTCAGATTTCTTATAGCTTTTGTGAGGTCGGCACCACAGCAAACAATACCATAGTCTTTATTGGACAGGTTCAATACTTGCAGAGATGACATTCGTTGGAGAGCACTGCAAAGGACCGCCACACCTTTTCTGCCAATGGGGTTTTTGTGGCGTGACATTCTCGGTTTACCATCGACAATGCCATCGACAGATAAGTCCAACTTGAGAATGCTTGAGTAGTTGCCACATCGCCTGAGAGCCTCGCACAACATACCAACGCCTTCATCTCCAATGTGTCTTTGACTCAAGTCTATTTCAGAGACTTCATTCCGCAAAATGGCGCTGGCCAAAGCTTCGACCTGCGCTCTGGTTTCGTGGTCCATCTCAAAGTCATGAAGGATGGGTTCAGACCCATTTTGTGTTCCCAACGGAGGCCGTGGTTCTTCACAAGCATGCGCATAAGCATAACCATATTCATTTGTCCACGTCTTGTCGTCCCGATAAAAATAGAATTGGACCAAAAATAAAAGAAAGGCGACATCGCCCCGGAGGGTCATGATACGGTGTTTCCAAGGCATTTCAATCAACCAGGCAAAAGCATCATCGACAAAGGTATGGAAAATCTTGTACATGAACACTTTCCAAGGCAAATGAGCCACTGATTTCAACCGATAGTTAACATAGAGTTGAGGACAGAGCGTAACAAATCCAAAGGTATAGACTGCATTGGCCAAATTGGAGATGAACCAACTCCACCAGCTTTTGTATTGATAGGAGTGTTGCTGTCGTAAGGCAAAGAGAGCCCATCCAATGACCAAAGGATAGAGGACCATTGCTACATTGACTACCGCAATTCTATCATACTCTGCCGTGGCATGTCCTTTACTGACATGTTCGACTTGCCGGATCGTGACAAAGGGGAACCTTGTCGAGAGTTTGGGCGACAAGAGCTTGCAAACTTTCCAGGCTGACACGGAACAAGATCCAAACAAACTCCAAAGAACTACCCTACTGGGACCACCACCGCCAGTATCATCTATCAGATATAAAAAGATAATGGCCGAGGACAGGAAACTCGTCATGGCCGAGGACATGGACACTCCCGACAAGTTGGTGCGGACCCGATAGATTTGAATTTCATCCAACAAGAATTGATCCAAGTCAATGGCTTGCTGGACTAAACGATGCTTGAGGGAATCCCACCAAATCATTGTACAACAATTGTAATTCCACAAATCAGCTTGTAGGGATGCGTGGTCATATTATGTAGTTCGAGTATAGGACTGCGCAACAGGCAACCATTGGATCTTGGTCTTGTTTTCTTGAGTTGTGGCGGTTGGAATTCGGATCTAGTATGAGAGAGGGAACATGGGTATGAGTATTACATACCAACCATCCATGAAATTAATAGTGAGCTTGGTTGTTATACCCTATTTCCTTGACTTTCTGTTCAAAGCTCTGACAATAGCAAACACAGAACCTATGATGTACTTGCAGGTGCTAAACAAGTGTAGCTTGCTGAACAATAGTCACCAGCCATGAAGCCACCAGCACAATAGTATTTCATCACGTTCCGGAAAAGTAAAAGTGCAAAAAGTAAGCCCTCACACGTCTATATTCTTCTCGGAACAGATTTCGCTTTCTGTTTCTTCTCAACAAAGCCCAGAGTTCTCTATGAGGAAGATTATCAATAAACAGAGCTTCGAGAGTACTGTCCGGTCGCCCGGCAGCATTAATCAAGGCATCAAAACCTTCCTTCTTGATTCCGTTATTCTTGAGATTCAACTTTCGCAGCGATGTCATTCCACGTATAGCACCAATCAGAGCAAAAACTCCGTCATCTCCAATTCTATTGTCCAAAAGATCAAGCGTTTTCAGCGATGTCATTCCAGGTAGGGCAACAGCAAGAGCAAGAACTGCACCTTCTTTCCCGATATCGCTCAAAAAAGGTTCAATTCCTCCAAGGCTGTCATTCCACCTAGAGCACCAGCAAGAGCAACAACTCCTTCCTCTCCAATGTTCGAAAGACCCAAGTATCGTAGCGATGTCATTCCAGGTAGAGCCCCACTCAGAGCAGTAACACCTTCTGTCCTAGATGGGGAAGTCCATCGTCACCCATCATGAAACCAGCACCATCACAATCCGGAAAAGTAAAATTGCAAAAAATATGCCTTCACACGTCGAAAATTTTCCCGGAGCAAGTTTCGCTCTCTGTTTCTTTCCAACAAACCCTTGAGTTCATCAGTAGAACGATCAATAGAGAGATATTGAATGGTACTACCAGGTCGCTTGGTAGCATTAATCAAGGCCTCAACACCTTCATCCTTAATTTCGATCTGGTCAAGATACAACGTTTGAAGCGATGGTGTTCCGGGCAGAGCATCAGCCAGAGCAATCACTCCTTCATCCGATATGAAATTGAGATCGCGAAGATCCAACGATTGCAGCGATGTCATTCCATGTAGGGCGTCAGCTAGAGCAACGGCACCTTCGTCCTCAATGCAATTGTGGGACAGATCTAACCATTTCAGTGATTTCATTCCTCGTAAAGCCCCAGCCAAAACAATGACATCCTCATCTGTAATTTCATTTTGGGAAAGAATCAACGATTGTAGCGCTGTCATTTTGTGTAGAGCACCCGCCAAAGCAATGGTACATTCATCGTCAATTGAACAACAAAGATCATCATTGCCAGCAAGATTCAACGATTGCAGTCTTGTCATCACATGTAGAGCACCGGCCAGAGCAGTGAAACCTTCAATACCAATGGAAACTTCGGAAAGATCCAATGATTCCAACCATGACATTCCACGCAGAGCACCAGCCAATGCAATGGCACTTGTCCTTCCAAATGAATTCCAAGAAAGATCCAATGATCTCAGTGATGTCATTCCGCGTAGAGCATCAAACAACATGGTGAGGACAACTTCATCCTCAATGATGAACCAACAGCTGCGAATATTGCAAAGACTCAACGAATGAAGCAATGTCATTCTGGGCAGGAGAGCAAACAGGTATACAAGACCACCCTTGTCCCCATTCCCAGTATACTCTAGATACAATGTTTCCTGGGACTTCATTCCGTGAAGCTTACCAGCCAACGCAATGCCATATTCTTCATTCCTCCCAATCTTAGCATTATTTATATTCAACCATCGCAGTGATTTCATTCTGGGTAAATCACGTGAAAGATTGTCGAGACAATCTTTCTGAAAGTGGTTATCAAGAAGATCCAAAGATTCGTGGGATCCCGCGCGGTGCGTCGCGTCAAGTAGAGCAATGGCACCATCTTTCTCAATGTTATTTCCGCGAAGCCCTATTGAGAACGGGAAAGTCACCCTGCGTAAGAAACCAGCCAGAGCAATGGCGCCTTGATTGCCAATACCACTGTTAGCAAGATCCAATGAACAAAACAGTACCGTTTCAACCAAAGCCTCGGCAATAGCAACGACACCCTTGTCCCCGAGGTGATTGCCAGTAAGATACAACGCTTCCAGCTGCAGTTTGGGTAGGACACCAGCCAAGGCAAGGATATCTTTGTAGGAAATGTTGTTCTCGATTAATTCCAACGATTCGAGTACTGGCATTCTGGGTAGTGCGTCAGCCAGAACTCTCAAAAAGTCGTTGGAATAGAAAATCCCCAAATGTTGCAGACTGGTCAATCCTTGTAGAGCTTTCACAATGGTAGCCAAGCCTCGCTCGTCCCAAGAAGGAATCGTTTGTAGCACCACCCATACCAAGGAATTACGCAGGTGTTCTTGCCCCAGCAAAGCTTCTGCTACAATCGCGACCGAGTCAAATTTCATCCGCGCCAGGTTTAATTTCAATGCGGTCAAAGATTTCATTTCTGCCAAAGCTTGTGACAGGAGAGCGATAACATTTGCGTCATGCCCATAGTAATTGGATTGAAGGTCCAACGATTCCAGCATTGTCATTCGTCGGAGAGCCGGGCAAAGGATTGCCAAACCTTCATCGTCAAAGCCAACGTAGTGTAAGTTCAAATCGACAATACTTGTGAAGTTGTTGCTTTGTTCGAGAGCCTGACATAGCAGTCCAACACCTTCGTTGCCAATGGTTTTACACGACAGGTCTATTTTGGTGACTTCGTTCTGTAAGATAGAATCGGTCAGAGCCTTGAGCTCCGCTCGAACTTTTTTCTCCATCGCTGCTTTGATCGATGCTGTTGATGATGTTGACACTTCAAAGGATCAGTGTTGGGTGCGGTACCTGTTGTTGTTGTTGTTGTTGTTGTTGACACTTCAAAGGATCACCGTTGAGTTCCTAGCAGCAATTTGTTGTTGTGGTGCTTTTCATGGTGTTGTTGCGACACAGTCGACGCGTTTGACTCGTTTGACTTCACTTGAATCAATGGATTCGAGACTACAACTCTCAAAGATCCAACGACAACCAACTCTAGAGCCAACGAACAGCGAACACAAAGACGGTCAACTAAACAAGAGCAACAGAAGGAACTTGAGAGACAGACTGTCCAAGCCGATATGACCACTGCAGAAGACATAAACTATGAATTATGTTTGGAAAAGGTCACCGAAATTGGAAAAAGAATGGAAGAAACTGCGACCAGTGCTGAGGATGTAACGCATCCTGACAAAAAAGAACAGCCCAAGTTTGGAAAAGAATACTTCAAGCTGGAACGGGAAATGGAGAAATACAATTCTGCTCTTCTTTTGCTAACTGTTGGACATCAAAAAGAACAAGATAGACTTGAGAAGAAATGGGAAGAGGATGTCGCCGCAGACAATGTCGAGGCTTTGAAGAAGATTCGTCGTCACATGCCCGTTGATATCCGAAACAAGAGTGAGGCTCAATTGGTTCAGGAGCCAACTCCAATTGGGCAGTATTTGCCAGCTAGAATTGCCAAAAAGATGAAGCGCACGAGTATCTTGCAGCTTATCCGTTGCGACCCAGCTGACATTGTGCGAATGCATCACTCTGAGCTAGAAGGCCTTATGTTGCACAGCATAACCCTGACAGAAAGACGTGCACTTTACGAACAACTGCGGGGTGTAGGGCCACAGTGGTTTGCCAGGAAAAACGAGTATTTGGCGGGCCGGAAATGGTTGTGGTTCGCGCGACTGAAAGAAAGTTTCAAGGAGAGACTTGCGTCTTGGCAGCAACACGTGGACCAGTATGGACCACCTGGCGCCCATCCGTACACCACCAGGGAAAACCCCAACGAAGGTTGTCCGTTGGTCGGAAGACAATGTCCATTGAAGTTTGATAAGCTTTTTGACTACGACGGTGACTACGGGTTCACTCCTGAACCCAAGTACGACCTGTCATTTGTCAGAAAGACAGACGCCGACGATCTAGATGAGAAGGTATTGAAAGAAAAGAAAGCACACGAGCAAGGGTTGGCAATGAAGGAAAAGAAAGCGAACGAGCGAAACGGCGCCCTTATGAAGCACTACAAGAACAACCTGTTGGAAGTACCTAAAGCGAAGGCAAGTTGCGAACAGATGGATGAGATGATGGACAATTTGGAATACGGCATGGCCCAATGGGTGAAAGGTGTTTTGTACATGGGGGACGACAGGTCCTTGCTCATTGGCAATACGAGGGAGAGAGAAGTTAAAATGTTTACCGATATTCTGAATGATTGCCAATTATCCATTTTGCACTTTTGTGAAAGGTCTGGACTGCAATTATCTGGTAAGCACGGTGGAGAAGAATACAAGCCTGATCCACGGAGCATTGTGGAGTGTTCGCTAGCGGCAGAAGTGGTGGAGTCGTTTGCTGTTTTCACAAAGTTTGTCAACAATCGCCTGAAGCAAACTGGCATTGTAGATGCTCGTAACAAGTCCACAACTGACATCCTAAGTCGTCTATTGACGGAACTCCAGGAACGCAATGTCAAAACCATTGCCAATCTCGGTGGAGAGCGTCTCTCACTTTCCAGGAAGGTGAAGACGCAAGAAGAAATGGAGAAAGAAATCAAACCTGAAGTTGACGAAGCTCTTAAGCGGTGTGGTGATTCGATGGATGCCCTCAAAAGAGGACGTGGTGGTGGTCGTGGTGGATTGCTGGCTATCATAGCAGGACGTGGTAGAGTTGGTGGTCGTGGTCGTGGTCGTGGTCGTGGGATCATTGCTGGATGCCATGAGAGTGGTAGAGGCCGTGGAGGAACACATGGCAGAGGCGCTTAGCTGGCTGCCATGGTACTGCCGCCATGAGAGCACGTCCTCCTCCCTTCCCAAATGGAAGTGGGAACAGTTCGCGATTCTGCCTCCGTCATTCATTTTGCTTTGTGATTACACTCGATACTCGCGGGTGTTGTCGGTGATGAAACCGTCCAGCGAGGACTACACACCACGCCCCTTCGCGACGGTCCATGGTTCAGTCATACACGAACGTAGTTTCATTCATTTCTTGTTTACTGTACCAAGGCACATCTCTGTATGGCAAATGAAAAATTCACTCCGTTGGGTCCAGGAAAGAAGGGGTTTACGGATACGTGTGTTCATACATCATACGTTCGGTACATGTCTTCAAAGATTCCACTAACTGTACTTTGAAATATTATGAAAATTTCTACATCGGTTGTCAAGATCTCTTCTCTACGATGCTCTATGGATTGCTTTCATAGTTTTTCTTTTGTTCGTACGAGTACTGTATACATACATCATGGTTATCGATTGCCAGGGTACTATTGTGTCTTGGTCGTAGCACAAACGGGAGACTCATTTGACTCCACTCGAATCAATGGAGTCCAGATCTTCTGCCACTGCCCACTGCCCACAGAAAGAGAACCATACACAGTCAACTATTCATGATGAAGAAACTGCCCACTCCAGTGGATTTGACTAGCCTGGCCAAACTGATTGCCAATCCAGAATGTAAATCCATCGCTTTATTAACCGGCGCAGGCGTTTCTGTTGCCAGCGGCATTCCCGACTTTCGAAGTCCTGGTGGCATGTACGCCACACTCCGCCCCGAACTTCTGACGGCGACACCCCAACAACGTCGCATGATGGAAATGGATCCTATTTATGTGGTTTCGTGGGATATCTTTCAATACAATGCATTTCCGTATTTAGAAGTTCGTCGACCCTTCATTCTAGGAACCCAACAACATCAATGGAAGGCCACGCTAGCACATCGATTTGCCCAATTGTTGCATACCAAAACGAATCGACTGACGCGGGTGTATACACAAAACATTGATGGTCTGGATTCTCAATGCTGTCTTCCAGATGATAAAGTGGTGAATGTACATGGTTCTCTCGCACAAGCGGGTTGTGAACGGTGTGGAACCAATGTTCCGTTTGATGTATTCTGTCAACAGGTGCGAACCAACATTAAAGATATCTACGATCCAACCAATGGTCCGGCCGAATCGACTCCTATCACTTGTCCCAATTGCGGTGCGGCTGCCGTCAAGCCTAAAACAGTCTTGTTTGGACGAAGTTTGCCACACGAGTTCTTTGACTATAGCCAACAAGATTTGCCCGAGTTGGATTTGTTGATTGTGGCAGGATCTTCGTTGGTGGTCGGTCCAGCCAATGGTTTGGTCTATCGAGTCCCCGATTCGACCATTCGAGTTGTGGTGAATGATCAACCCGTAGGAGAAGACTTGGGAATTGACTATGGTGGTACGGGTACTGCTTCACCGGAGCGGGACTATTTTGCACAAGGGGATTGTGATCAAGTCTTTTTGGAACTCATGCATCATTTGGGGTGGACAGAGGATTTGATTGCCATGAAGGATGATTTGCCTCTTTCGAGTCAACAACGATTGGATGCCCTTGTGGAAAAGAAATAGTGGTTGTAGCTGGGCACTGCTTGTAGTGAGTGTGGTTCTGATCGCATATTTCGCAGATCTAGCAATTCGATAATGTACGAATACTACTCTACAGGGTAACAGTGAAGGCACAGCGGAGCAAATGTGATACAACAATAGCTTAAGCTTGATCTCCTTCCCGTAGTCGCTTTTTTCGTTTCCGTGAAAGACCTCGTTTTCGGGAAAAGGCCTTGTCAATGTTTCCCTTGCTGCGGATGCCCTCGCCATTACCATCACCACCACTTTCTCCTTCTACATCAACGTCTTCCACATCTCCAGGAAGTACCATGCGTTCTTGCTGGTCTTCGGCGTCTCGCACCATTTCTACCAACTCGGCTTCGGTCGACCCATAGTATACAATACCACGCCCAATGCGTTGTCCGGCACGACCACAACGTCCCATGCGATGCAAATGCGATACAACATTACCCGAGAATTGCAATTGGACGACTGCCGTGACACCAGGAATGTCCAAACCTCGACTGGCCAAGTCGGTACAAATCAAAATAGGAACGGGAGAGGTGGTATCGCGACTACCCGACAGTTCGACTTGGACCAACTCATCGGGGACGGCAGGACTGTTGTACGCGCGGAATCGATCCAAATTGTGCGATCGTTCATCCAGTTTCAACTTGGCATGATATTCGACCGCGTCAAAGCCAGCTCGGGCCAAGGCTCCACTAGCTCCTTGCACATCCCCTACACTGTTCAAAAAGATCATGACCTTTTCTCCTTGCAATCCTCCATTGACAATTGGCGTTCGAAGCAATTCAATCAAATCGTCCATTCGTTCCTTTTTGGTTTCGAGAGGTCCAACCCATTGAGTGGGCTGCTTCAATCCAAAATGGCGGGCTTGATGCATACCCGACATACAGAGACGTTGGGCACGAGGGAATTTGTGTTTCAAAAAGGAATCCACACTCTTCAAACCCATATCAGGCAAAGTGGCAGCGCAAAAGACACGACGCGTAGGAGGTTTGCTGTCCAAATGAAGCTTGTCGGCTCGTTGGAACCCGACCAACACTTGTTCCAAGGGTTTGCGATATCCTCCATCGAGCAACATGTCGGCTTCATCAATAACCAACGTTTCTACATCAGCAAAGAAGGAAACATGTTTGGGTTTTAGGCCCCAAGGACCCAACGAGGCAGGTGTTGTAATCAAAATATCCACCGTGGGATCATCGACATTTTGAAAGGGAGGAAAATCATTGGGTTCCATCAAACCACCTGGCAAGACAGCCAATCGAATAGTAGTATCCTTGCGACCTCCTCCTATTTTGGTCATGTTGGTAGTAGTAGGCATGGGAACACCTCCACCCCATGCAACGACATCTTCGACTCGTGTTCCACACAAAGGAATAGCCATACGAAGGACTTGTTGAATCAATTCCTTGTTGGGAACCAAAATAATGGCCTTGGCCAATGGTTCTAATTCCACGAGAGGAGGCTTTTGTTTGTCCAACAACAATTGATCCAACAGAGGCAACAAATAGGCCAAGGTTTTGCCTGATCCAGTTTCACTTCCCAAAATCAACGTATTGGAAGTAGGATAGGAGGAAGAGAGGTTGTTGTTGTTGTTGTTGTTGTTGGCATCTTGTGGATCTGCTGCATTCGTCGAGTGCCACTGAGGTACTGTTTCCTCTTGAATACGGGTAGGTTGATGAAATCCCAACGCTTGGAGACGATCCAACAAAACAGGTGATTGAATACCGATAGATTGAAAGGTGGAAGGAGTAGAAAAGATACTGGGAGAATTGCTTGTCGACGACGTAGAGGATGTTGTTGTTGTCGTGTCGCTGTTGTCAGGCGTAGAGGGTGTAGAGGCAGCAGCATAGAATCGACGTGTGTGACGACTGGAAGCCAAACCATTGTGGTTGTTTTGGGTATGCAATAATGGAGCAGAGGATGCTACTTGTTGTTGTTGTTGTTGTTGTTGTAGGGTGAACAAGGAACGACTGGCCAAACGTGTCAAGGCAAAGGCTTGGACGGGTTGTCCCACTATCATGCTGGGCAAAACTCTGCATCGTCTCGATACGTTTGTTGTAAGAGAAGAAATCATATTGACAGAAGAAACAACGAGAATCCAACCAATCAATAATAGAAGGTATATCGTAGAAGACTGGTGGTTGGCAATCCGACGACTTCTTGTTGCCGAGAAGCCAAGCATGTATGGAACAACGACCCAACGAATTTATTTGTGACACGACGGTGGATGGTGGGAATGTTGATGGGTGGAGCGATGGCAAGACGGCGCGCATGAGGTTGTGCGCAGCATTATTGACGCAATGGACCCGACGTTGGAAAAGGACGACCGCAACAAACTCCAAAGGACACAATGGGGAATGCCTCACTTCGGACCATGAGGTGAAACCAGGCCCTTTTGAATCAACCAACATACAACAACACAAATATAACAACCACATACAACTTCCTACAGAAAAATGGACAAGAAACTAGAGGCGCCCACTTCTAGTGGTGTCAACCACAGTATGCCACAAAGCCAAAAACGGGGGCGAACAACGACTCGCAAGTCAGGAGGTTCCCAACGTACCACACTTCTCATTTTCTTGGTTCTGTTCTTCATGTCTTGTCTTTCCATGCTTCAACATTCAGTACACGTTGGTATGATGCGTTCGAAAGACAAACGTCAAGGAGGAGGAAGTAGTGGCGGTGCTGGTGGTAGTGGTGGAACGGTCCATGACGCCTTGAGAAACTTCAAGAATGGCAACCGAAACATTGTCGTAGACATTAACATCAACAACAACAATCAAAACGTATTGCCCGAAGCTTTCTCTCCACGAAGTCCTACCAAGAAACCGAAGTCTGACCAAGGATTGGATCAAGAACCAGACGTTCAAGAACAACCACAACGGATGCAATCCTCCGAATATCAAGATGACGATGATCCCAACCAATTGGATCAATCCAACGAAGCACCAATACCCAATCCTCCTCTTCCAGATGGAAACACTACCTTTTCGGCTTGTCTATTGGTCATGGTACGTGATATTATTTTCTATTGTTGTTTTGGAAGTGTTTTGCATTACTTCTAGAGAGGCACATGATTACTCACTCCTTTACCACATCAACTATCCTTATCTTTCGTTAGGACGACAACCATCGTTTGGTTGAATGGCTCGCCTACCACTATCACGTACTACCGTTGCGCTATTTGATTATTGCCGTGGATCCCCGCAGTCGTACGTCTCCGGTTCCTGTCTTGAATGCTTGGCGTCGGATGGGCATGTTCATTCGGCAATGGCAAGATATCGATTTCATGCGAGAAGATTTGGCACAACATCCCGTAACAGATCAAGATGAGTTGCATGTCAAACGGGATCGACATCGGATGCGACAAAAGGTCTTTTATCAAGAATGTTTGCAACGAGCCAAAGATGATGATCGAACTTGGGTATCTCTGTTCGATACCGATGAGTTTTTGACGTACAATCATAAAGGTGGGGCGGCGTATCAACAGTGGGAAAGACGGCAACAAAAGTTGCACAAGCGGTCGGTGAATTGGGAACAAAAGCGTATTCGACCGAGCCAAACGCCTCCCACCACGGCGGATCCAGGAGCATTGTTACCGTATATCCGACAAGAAGCAGCGGCGGGGAGACAGTTTTTCAATAAAAGTTGTATATCGTGTCCGCGACTCTTGTTTGTGGCCAAAGAATCCACTTTGGAAGAGCGAGAAAAGGATGTTCCCAAGAATGCTTCCTTGCATGCCCATCGATTGGATACTCTCCGGTATCGAGTGCACGCGGAACGACAGGATTTTGTCAAGAATGGGCTCAGCAAATCTTTGCTCGATGTTTCCAGAATCGATACCTTTCCGAGAATACAGACGTTGCATCGCCCCATCAAGACGATTTGTCCACAACCTTGGAGAAATGAATGGGAGAGTGGACTCCGCATCAATCACTATCTTGGAAGTTGGGAGGCCTATAGTTTCCGGGACGACTCTCGTCGAGGTGGCGAACGATCCTTTGAAGCCTGGGCTTTTAAAGCACAGGATGCTGACGAGACGGATGACAACATTCGTCCTTGGGTCGGTGGTTTTGTCCAAGAACATGGGCCTACCAAAGCCAAACAACTGCTCAAAGGGTCCGGTTTGCCGCGAGGGTACCTTCCCGTGTCACAAAAGAATTGGACGTTTTCCTTTGTTGACAAGATTCTTAGTTCCAATCAAACGGATGGAAACAACCCCAGTCAGATTGCCTTTGACAACTTTGTCCGAGATTTCCATTTGTTTCATAATCGGACCGCAGAAGGCATTGCATAGATGAAAAGAGTGGATGCTATCGTTGATAGCGTTCGCCAGGAGGCATGCATTGTTTCGTGGAGAGCAATTCATCGGGGGTGTTTGCATGTTGGCGCAGGCAATTTGTCGCTACTTGTGTCTCCTTGTCGCCTGTCATCCAGTAGCGTTCCGTATTCCGATTTGTCCTGATGAGAATTGTCGGAATTTTACGAATATAAAGTTTCCTTTCCATACGTACGTGGAATAATCCCGCCTCTTTGATGGAAGGCAATGTTGTATCATCTCAACTTTTTCAGAAAAGTATCGCCAATGGGGCGGATCCTTCTTCTGTTGCTACGATGATGCATACTAGTAGCAGAGTGCAATAAAGTGGATGACTTCATTGGCAAACGTAGAATGTCCCCGGATAGTTTGGTGCACTTTGACCCCTCCAGGTCTAAAAGATGGCATACAACATCATCTCAGAATATGCTGTGACTGTGAGTGAGTCATTCTGTATTCTGCACCATCTCTTGCTTTCCATATGTCGATAGGAACTTCCTCTCCTCATACCGGTACTGCTCTAGTGGCAAGCATATTCGCTACCTCGTGAGAAAAAAGAAAAACTTCAAGCCACAAAGAAGTTAAACACATCGTAGTGTTCTGATTTACTTTTGGCTTTTTGACACCACTGCAACGTCTACGAGTACTACCGTGCTACTCCGAGACGCTCGCTCGTGCTAACATTAGTGTTAGTACAATAAAATATGGGGTGTAATAATATTATGATGCTGCAGCTTCTTACGATGTTGTTATCATTATGAATGAGCGACGTAGAAGTCGCACTCGCCACAAAGAGAACTAACGCGGAGTTGCAAAGTTTACGAGTAGGAGCGACGTCTTCCGCCACCGCCGCCAAAGCCCAATCGACACAACAACAAAAGAATACTGGTACCTGTACTGGTAAACAACACCATACTCAACTGTAGGAGAAGGCGGCCACAAAGTATAGTTGTACTACTGTTAGTAGGTAATAGAACCAGCTCGGTTCCCTTTCTGACTTCTTGTCGTCTTCGTGTTGTTATTAATGGTGGAAGACCCTGCGGGTAAACAATACAGCACCACCGTCGCGTTTCTCAACGCCTTCTTCCAACAACAAACGAACACTCGTGCTTCGCGATTTATCGTGAGGAATGCCATCGTACTTAGTACTAGTAGGTAATTGTTGTGGTGCAAGCTTAAGAAGTTACCGGTAGTACTACTAACGTACTACTAGTACAGTACTTGTCCTCCGCTAACAAAAGGGAAGTACTAACGTCATCATCATCAGGCCGCTACTAACGTTAGTAGAGAGCAGTTTTGTCCGATGTGGGCGTGAGATGTTCGTGTTGGATCCAACATGCCCATGAGTGTCTCTTGCAACGCCACTCTTGGAGAATTCTTATTTGCTGGGAGAAATAATTCTGTGCAACGACGACGAAGGAAGAATTGGAAGGAGTTGTTGTACAGTACTGTACGAGTAAGAAGTTGCGAACCTTTAGCACGTTACCCACCGGTAGTACCGTACCAGGAGTCCAGATGTTGTGCTACCAGTAGTACCGCCGTCGGTGGTGGTGGTACATCATCAATCATCAATCATCAACAACAATAATGATGAGGGTGCTAAAGTCCTGCATTCGCGCGGCTACAACACCGCAATGATGAGGCAATACAAAATTGGAAACCGATTATAAATAATTATAATTGTACCCCGAAGACATCTAAAGCGCCTTCGGCCAGTTCTCTTTTACCCGTGCAGTCTTAGTGATACACGGGCAAGATTGCACGTGGTGGACGACCCACAAGTCCAAACCCCTCCCCCTCAGAAAAACAAAGCAAATGTGACCACAAAATAATTCTGAAGATAGTCCGAATCGCATTCACACATTTCGAAACGATGGACAGCGCTTCGGTTGCTTCAGAATCCTCTAGTTCTTCTGAAGACTCTGAGATTGCGAAGGTAACTGCATCTCTTCAAAATGGGAGCTTTAATAACCCTGGATCTGTTTCTAGTACTGGGCATTCGTCAGAGGAACCCACCTTTGTAACCCAGGAAACACAGATGGTGTGCTACACAAAAATCATTGTGTTTGTGTTGATACTCTTCGTAGCATCCAGCGGAATAACTGCTACCTATAAATTTCTTGACCATGACGAAGAGGAGTCCATCGCGACCCAGGTATGTACACTCAAGTTCCTTCGTTTGACTAGATATCAACCACAACTCTAATAGTTTTTGTTCTCAATAGTTCGAATTGGAGGCCAACGAGGTCATCGACGTCTCTTCGCTCAATGTGCACCACGTTTTTCAATTGTTCGAGGCTGAAGCACTCCAAATCACACATCGAGCCCTAATCACAGGCCAGGAATGGCCGTTTGTCTCTGTCGACTTCTTTGCCTCTGATATGGCCCTCCTAGGCAACCAAACGAACGTTAATCAACACATCTCTCTTTCTCCTCTTGTGACTGAGGATCAGCGCGAGGCATGGGAAGCCTATTCTACAAGCAATGAAACTTCCTGGCTGGTCGAATCCTACGAATTTCACGGTATCGAAGAGGAACCGGGCGAAATATGTTCCTCAATATCCATGAAGCTTGGAGAGTGTATAAAGGAGGTGCGAGGTGCAGACCCCTATTACGCACCGATATGGCAAGTTGAGCCTGTCTCTGGCCCAAATATGGAAATTATCAACTACAACAGTTTCGACTCTGTCTACTTCACACTTGAGTTTGAACACATGGTCACACATAATGAGGCAGTACTGTCAGAAGTCATCAACTTTGCTGAAAACGATGATGGATCCAATACCTGGTCTGGATTCTCGACAGAATGGCCTGAATCTCTGCTTCTCACTCCAGTCCACGCTTCCAGTGACAGGGAGTCTTCCGTTGTCGCTGTATTGACAGGAGTGGTACCATGGAACATCTTCTTTGAGAATGTCCTTCCTGAAACTGCCGATGGTATTGTGGTGGTAGTTCGTGGCGCCACAGATTCGTTCACCTTCGAGTTGGACGGCCCTAGCGTGTCATATGTAGGATATGGTGACCTCCATGATACGAAGTATGATCACCTCGAGATATGCAATGACTTCGGAGCGGCTGAACACAAAGAAGCCGACTATGGCTTCGATATCTGCGTTTACCCCAACGACCGTTTTCATGAAGATCATGCTACCAACCACCCAGTAGTATATACTACAGTTGTGGCGCTGGTATTTTTCTTGACAGCAGCATCTTTCGTGCTATATGATCAACTTGTTGAAAAGAGACAACAAAAGGTGGAGAAATCAGCAACGTATTCCACTACCCTTGTCAACTCCCTGTTTCCAGAGAATGTCCGAGACCGTGTCATGGAACGAGCTGTTCAAGACAAGAGAAGCAAAAGGGACAAGTTAGACTCAAGTCAGATATTCAACACCAACGTTGTGAACTCCAACGCCCAGTTGGCATCAACGTTCTGCTCTGCTCCCATCGCAGATGTTTTCAACGAAGTCGTAAGTATCGTTTGTTTGGGCATTACATTGTGAAATCAATTTGGTGTCCTCACTACCAACATCTGAATCACAGACCATAATGTTTGGAGATCTTGCAGGATTCACTGCTTGGTCTTCAAGCCGCGATCCGGCTCAAGTTTTCTTCTTGTTGGAGGCGATTTACAAGGGCTTCGACAGGATCGCCCGGAAGATGAAAGTTTTCAAGGTCGAGACGATTGGTGACTCCTACGTGGCCGTCGCTGGAATTCCAGAAGCGAGAAAGGATCACGCCATTGTCATGGCGCGCTTCGCCAATCGTTGTCTTCAAGAAGTGTCCTCCGTCGTGGAAGATATAGCGGTGGCGCTTGGTCCTGACACGGCAGATTTGCGCATGCGATTCGGCCTTCACAGTGGGCCAGTCATGGCTGGCGTGTTGCGGGGTGCAAAATCAAGATTCCAGTTGTTTGGAGACACAGTGAATGTTGCGTCACGAATGGAAAGCACCGGGGCTCCCAACAGAATCCAGTTGAGCCAGCGGACACGTGATCTTATTGTGGCTGCTGGGAAATCAGACTGGGTCCGAGACCGCGAAGACTTGGTAGTCGCCAAGGGAAAGGGAGAACTCCGTACCTACTGGTTGAAACGAACCACACAGACTGTCTCGACAGCATCGTCGGTGACACCACTTGATGAATCCCCGCAACATCAGCCTATTCCGAAGTCACGCTCTCAAATCGTGATGGATGCAAAGGAGTCAGTGTTGTTCCTTAGGCACGACAACGCGACACGCAGGATGATTCTTTGGAGTTCAGAGAACCTCTTGTTTGTGTTGAAAAAGTTAGTGGCTTCAAGGGCTTACCGTCCAAGCGTCAAGACTGCTATCCATTGGAGTGAACTGCAAAGTCCAAACCAAGATGGAACTATGCCCGTGAACGAAATCAAGGATACTGTGACATTTCCGGGCCGACCATGTGGTCAACTTGATCTATCCAACATCGTTATCGACGATGAAGTTGTCCAGCAATTGATTCACTTTGTGTCATCAGTTGCCGCCACCTATGAAAGC
Organism: Nitzschia putrida; assembly: GCA_016586335.1. NCBI lineage: Eukaryota > Bacillariophyta > Bacillariophyceae > Bacillariales > Bacillariaceae > Nitzschia > Nitzschia putrida. Next base: position 29,352 of record BLYE01000174.1, read on the forward strand.
CATCCATTCCACAACTTCAACCATGCGACGCATGTGACCCAAGCCATTGCAAAGATGCTTGCCCGGGCTGTGAATGTTGACACTGATTCGTCGGAGGAAGAAGATTGCCCATTCTACTCCCACATGTTCACTGCCGATCCGTTGGCTCAATTTGCATTGATGCTCTCCGCATTGATTCATGACCTGGACCATCCAGGAGTAACCAACGCCACTTTGGTCAACGAAAATGGTGATTTGGCCAAGGCGTACAAAGGCAGAAGCATTGCAGAACAGCATGCTGTGAACTTGGGATGGGAGCTTTTGATGGAGCCAACATACGAGAGCCTCAGGAAGTGTATATATCAAACCGACGACGAGTTGATCTTGCTTCGAAGCATTGTCGTCAACACAGTAATGGCGTCAGATCTTTGGGACAAGGAGCAAGTTGAGCTCCGCAACAAGCGGTGGAGTCGAGCCTTTGAAGAAAATGACGCTCCAAATTGCAAGGAGCAAACGAATTTGAGGGCAACTGTCGCAATGGAATGCATGCTTCAAGGCGCCGATGTTGGCCACACCATGCAACATTGGCAAATCTATATCCAGTGGAATGAGAAGCTGTTCCGCGAATGCCATATTGCTTTTGCATGTGGCCGCACCCAAATGGATCCCAAGGAAAAGTGGTATGAAGGTGAGTTGTACTTTTTCGACAACCACATCATCCCCATGGCAATGAAGTTGGACGCATGTGGAGTGTTTGGCCCATCCGGCAACGAATACGAGCAGAACGCCAGGAGCAATCGTTCTGAATGGGAGGTTCGAGGGAGAGACATTGTGCAAGGATACCTCGAGCGGTTGGAAAGTTAGGTCTTGAGATGCGATGCTCTCTTTTGGGGAAAGTGTTTGGGGTTAGGTTTCACTTGTTTAGTGTAGATGAAATAGATAAAGTCAGTATCCATATCCATTCACCCCTAACTTCAGAAGCGGTTGGATAATATGGTCCCCAATACTCTCCTGAGGGGAATGTGTGGGTTGGGATTAGGTTTCACTAACGTAGATGAAATAGATAAAATCGGTACCAACTTCCTCTGATCACTAAGTTCTGAAGCCACCATAGCTTGCGATGTTGGGACTATCCATGTCTGTATAGATTTGGACAAGGTGGTGGTGTACAAGTAGTGCGTCGTACACCTGCTTCTGCGACATTTCCAGCAAGACATTGGACTGGTCAACTGTCGTGGGCGATGGTCACAACAACACACAACAGCAGCAAGCCAGAGACCGACAGAAATGCGTTGGGAGAGTTTGTTGGTCTTGGCCACAATGTACAGGTACGAGTATCATTGAGTCGGGCAACGTCTTGCCACCAAGAGGCCAAGTGGCCAAAAGCGTGGCCAGAGAACGAGTACTACGTAGTAGTTCAATCACCGGGCGATTGGACATTGCGCAACATGGTTAAATATTTGTAGACTGATTCAGCGTGACGACCCCATCGTCCTCATTGGTCGACACGACGTTTGGCGGTTTGTATGTTTTTGACTTTTGTCAAAAGCGCCACGGTGAAGATCAATGAACACCATCAAACTTGGCTGGTTGTCGTTTCACATTGTTGTGGTGGCAGAGGCAAAACAGCAACAACGTAGGTGGGCGCTTCTACTGTGGATTATGTTGTCACGACCAGGATGGAGACCAGGCCCGTGAAACAATGCGAGACTTGAAAGTGCCCAATCACGCCACCACCAGTCCCGCCACCAGAAGCTACCAGTAGACTATAGACGTCGCCAAAAGATGGTTGGCATCGACCAAACAACATTTTGATGGAGGGAGTCTGTCATTTCTTCAGCAACAGCAACAAGAAAACACCCCAGTACTACTGCAGCTACACATGAAGTGTTACCTCTTGCTACTGTTGAACAGAAATGAGCTGGTGAACAACATCATCGGAGAAGAATTATCTTTTGGGGCCAAAACCATCATGATATTTTTCCGATTCTTTGTGAGCAAGCGTAGGATACAGTCGACAACACCAGTACTAGGTAGTACTGTAATTGCAGGACCCTCTACCGGTGCACCAATACGTTCTCTTTGTCAAAGAACTTCCGGTTTGGCCGTGGCGGTAGGCTGTTGTGATGACACTGCAGTTCTATGGTGCCTTTTAGTAGTTTCCTCCTACTGTACTAGTACTTGCTAGCTTGAGTTCTGTCTTGGTTTCTCCTTGTTGGTATTCGTACTTTTGTATTGGAGATGGCTAGGAGCCTCGTGGAACGAGTTACGAAGGGCGATCATCGATCATGGAGAGAAGCGGTTGCGTAGTCACCGGTTGAAATCTAGAGAAACAAAGCTAAGCAGTTTTTGAAAGAAAGAGTTCTTGTACTAAGTAGTTTCCAACAATACGGTATCGGTAGAGCGAAAAGTCGCCTCATCATCATAAATGACAAAGTATGACCGACACAACAGTCGCTTCTCCGCAACACGTAGAGTGCAGTACTCACCAAAGAGAACTGCTAGAGAAGGGTAATCACGGGGAACAGTACGTTAGCTCCCACAACTAGTACATAAAGTGAGATATCGAAGCAAACAAGAAAGGTTTCCCAGATCCTTTAATCACTCATGAGAAATATTGTTGCAAGTTGGACGGCAACAAGTGCGATGGTCATGCAAGTAGTATGATCGTCCATGATCGTTTCATCGCTCCCAAGCGCTTTGTGAAAGCCTACGTTGTACTAACGCAATTTATTACTATAGCTCGAAGTAACAAGAAGAAAGTGTGAACGAAGGCGGCGACGGATGATGATGTTGTTGTTGTGAAGGTGACAAAAGCTGGCGTTAAACTTCTGCTGTTTGTCATTTAGCCTAAACGAACAAAAGATCTGCCGATGATGTCAATGGAAGGACGCCGCTTTTGGATAGTGGTTCCCATAACATTATTCCCAACGAAACGTCTCGCATACCAATAGGATAACAACTTTACTTAATGCCGAGTATTTTCGTCCGTGTTGAATATAAAGTGACGTCCCGGAACATCATCGTTTGTCGACCAAGAAAGCAGGACATTTCAATTGTTTATGATGATGAGTGAGTAAGGTTGGGTTTGAAAGTCCTCTATTCGATGTTGGCTATTCCCGCTAGTGCAACAACCTATAAGTAAAAGAGGCAATACAAGATCCAAAACCAGGATGGATATCATTAATAATCTCTCGAAACACGTCGAAAGAGCCTTCCTTCTGCCAGTTCTCCCTTCCAATATTGTCCGTCATGAAGTCTTTCCAGTGATAGACGAAGGCAAGATTGCACCCACTATCCCAAGAAACTATTACAAGTACTATCGTTAGTAGCAGAAAGTAGATTAGGCCCAAACCTCCTGAGCCACAACCTCATCCCACAAAATTTGATCTCGGGTATCCTTCACAGACTACAAAACAATGGGAGGCGTTTCCGTTGACTCAGATTTCTCGGTATCTTCGACATGTTCGGAGACTGCAAGAGTAACTGAATCTCTTCATAGTGGTAGTATCCGCAAGATCCATGGATTAGATTTCCGCGTTGGGAAACTCTTGCAAGAACCTTCAGGTTCAACACATGAATCGCGAATGGTGCGCTGCTCCAAAATGTTTGTGTCCATTTTGCTACTCTTTGTGGCTGCAAGCGGAATTGCTGCTACCTATAAGTTCCTGGATCGCGAAGAAGAAAGTGCAATGGCAAAACAGGTAGGTATTGTTGGAGCTCCGAAATGTGATATTTCCACCGCTCAAGACCCTTACGATGCTTCAATTGCAGTTCGAAACAGAGGCCAATGAAGTTCTTGACGTGTCTTCACTCAATGCACATCACGTTTTTCAGCTCTTTGAAGTCGAGGCACTCCTAATCACGCATCGAGCCCAAATCACAAACCAGGAATGGCCATTTGTTTCTATCCCCTTTTTTGCCTCAGATGTGGCCCTTCTCGGCAACCAAACCAATGTCAATCAACACATCTCTCTTTCTCCTCTTGTAACTGAGGACCAGCGCGAGGCATGGGAAGCCTATTCTACAAGCAACGAAACGTCCTGGCTGGTCGAGTCCTACGACTTTCACGGCATCGAGGGGGAACCAGGCGAGGTATGCTCTTCGATATCCATGGAACTTGGAGGGTGCAAACAGGAAGTGCGAGACGCAGACCCCTACTATGCACCGATATGGCAAGTTGAGCCGATCTCTCCAAATGAGGACTCCATCAACTACAACTGCTTCAACTCTAACCACTTCAAACACGAGTTTGAACACATGGTCGCAAACAATGAAGCAACCTTGTCAGACGTGATCAACTACGCTGAAAACGAAGATGGGGCCATTGTCTGGTCTGGCGCCTCGACAGAATGGCCAGAGTCACTGCTTCTCGCTCCCGTCCATGCTACCGATGACGAGGAATCTTCTGTTGTCGCTGTATTGACAGGAGTGGTCCCATGGCACACCTTCTTCGAGAATGTCCTTCCAGAGACCGCACATGGCATTGTGGTGGTTGTCAGGGGAGAAGCGGATTCGTTCACATTCGAGCTGGATGGCCCGGTTGTTTCGTATGTTGGATTTGGTGATCTCCATGACATCAAGTATGACCATTTCGAGATCTGCGGTCAATTTGGAGCAGGGGAACATAGAGACGTTGACTATGGCTTTGACGTCTGCGTGTACCCTGATGATTGCTTTCACGACAACTATTCCTCCAACCATGCGGTTGTATACACTACAGTGGTGGCTCTGGTCTTTTTCTTGACAGTAGCCTCTTTTTGGCTCTATGACTTCCTCGTTAATAAGAGACAACAGAAGGTAGAGAAATCAGCAAAAGACACGACGGCTCTCGTCAATTCGCTGTTCCCAGAAAACGTTCGCGACCGTGTCGTAGGTCATGCTGTCAATCCCAACAAGAACAAGCAAGTCAAGTTGGGGTCAAACGTATCTTTCAATGGTGACGACGTCAACTCCAGTGCTCAACTAGTTTCGACGTTTGGCTCTGCGCCAATTGCGGATGTCTTCAGCGATGTGGTACGTGTTGATGTTTTGCCAATTTGTGATATCAAGCCTTCCCATCAAAAGCTCACCCTCCACTTCCAAAGACAATCATGTTTGGAGATCTCGCAGGATTCACGGCATGGTCCTCAAGCCGTGACCCAGCTCAAGTGTTCTTCTTGCTGGAGGCCATCTATGACGGAATGGATAGGATCGCCAAGAAGATGCAAGTATTCAAGGTCGAGACGATTGGTGACTCCTACGTGGCGGTCGCGGGAATCCCGCAAGCCAGAGATGATCATGCCATTGTCATGGCACGGTTTGCAAGCCGTTGCCTTCTGGAAGTTTGTTCTGTGGTGGCAGACATCGCAGCGACCCTCGGGCCGGATACGGCTGATCTGCGTATGCGCTTTGGACTTCACAGCGGCCCGGTCATAGCCGGTGTATTGCGAGGAGAAAAGTCAAGATTCCAGTTGTTCGGCGATACTGTGAACGTTGCGTCTCGCATGGAGAGCACTGGTGCTCCCAACCGAATCCAGTTGAGTCAGCGCACTCGTGATCTTCTTGTGATTGCTGGCAAGTCAGACTGGATAAAAGAAAGAGACGACTTGGTTGTTGCCAAAGGAAAGGGAGAGCTCCGAACCTACTGGCTTAACCAGACCACAAACAGCACTTCAACAGCCTCCTCAGTGACTCCGTATACCGAACAACCACCAAGCGCGAAGTCTCGTTCCGAGTTCATCACGGATGCAAAGGAGTCACCTTTGTTCAAGAGTCAAGACGAAGTTACACGCAGGATGATTCTTTGGAGTTCAGAGAATCTCTTGTTTGTACTGAAGAAGATCGTGGCTTCTCGAGTATTCCATCCCAGTGTCAAAGCCGAAGTCAATTGGGATAGGCTGCTGGGCCCTGACCGAGACGGAACCATGCCTGTGAATGAAATCCAAGAGAGCGTGAAGTTCGTTGCTCGAAGCCAAGGACAACTCGACCTATCCAGCATTGTCATTGAAGATGAAGTTAGGCAGCAGATGATTCACTATGTGACATCAGTGGCAGCTGCCTATCAAGATCACCCATTCCACAACTTCTACCACGCGACGCATGTAACACAAACCATTTCCAAGATGCTTGCTAGAGCTGAAAATGTTGGCCTACGCATAGAGGAGGATGGTAATCCATTCTACTCTCGTTTGTTCACCTCTGATCCATTGGCTCAATTCGCATTGATGCTCTCAGCATTGATCCACGACCTCGACCACCCTGGGGTAGCCAACGTCACCCTGGTCAATGAAGATTGTGACTTGGCCATTGCCTACGACAAGAGAAGCGTTGCAGAGCAACATGCCGTCTGCTTGGGCTGGGAACTGCTGATGGAGCCAACCTTTGAGAGCCTCAGGAAGTGCATCTACCAAACTGATGAAGAGCTCCTCTTGCTTCGCAGCATTGTCGTCAACGCAGTGATGGCAACGGACCTGTGCGATAAGGAACTAGTGGATTTGCGCAACAAGCGTTGGGGTCGAGCCTTTGGAGATGATTCCTCCGTGTCTACAGCTGACAAGGAGCTGTTGAGTTTGAAGGCAACGGTCACAATGGAATGTATGCTTCAAGGTGCTGATGTGGGTCATACCATGCAACACTTTCAGATTTATGTCATGTGGAATGAAAAGTTGTTCCGTGAGTACCATGCAGCGTTTATCAATGGTCGTTCTACAATGGACCCAAGAGAGAAGTGGTATGAAGGTGAGTTGTGGTTTCTCGACAATCACATTATCCCAATGGCCAAGAAATTGGATGCTTGTGGAGTGTTTGGACCAGCTGGTAACGAATACGAGCAGAATGCAAGGAACAATCGTGTGCAATGGGAAGCTTGCGGTCGCGATATTGTGAAAGGATACATGGAACGCTTGGAGGAGTCATCATAGACTTGGACTACCGATCGGGGAGACATGTCGGTATGTGTAGGGGGGAATAGGTTGTACCTTTATAATCAAGATAGAAATATACATTGTATTCTCAAGGAAGAGCCTGATTGTAGGTAGCCTATTCAACTGGTAACTCCAAGAGCCTGCACAACGGCGGCAGTGAACTCATTGGGACTATCCAGGTAGCACGGGTGACCTCCCTTCAGCTCCAAGACTTTGGCCTCCGCCAATGCACCCAAGCGGGTAGACACCACCTTCCCCATGGTATCCTTATTCCCATATATTGCAAAGATGGAAAGATTTCCAGTCAAGCTGCGAACTTGACTGTCATTGGCCTGGGACACAGATCCAGGCGCCACAGGGATCCACAAGTCAACGTACTTGGAGAGTTCTGTGACATCGCCGTACATCATCCAGTCGGACATGGTGTTTCCAGAGGCGGAAGGCGTGACCAGTGCCACTGGAAGCTGCACTAAGTTTTGTGCTTGCATGGATTCCAACAATGTCTTCAATTCCTGGTGACCTGCTGAAACAGGCAAATCAAGTGCAGTGGCGGACAATTGCTCGTACTTGCTGAATTGATCCATAATACCACTGGTCTTCCAGTCTTTCTTGGTGAACCGGGCACCATGTAGTAAAACCAGATGTTTGGTGTTTCCCGGACAGTGATCATAAGGGATTCCATTGACCGCTCCGCTCACAATTGTTGCAGTAGTTGCCATTGTCAAGCCGTTGGTTGGTTGTGTTCTTGTGTTGTTGCTGCTGCTACTGCTCCTGAATGTGAATGCCAAGAAAGCAAAGATGCTGAATCCAATGAAACCAATCGCAGAAAGTCTTTGGCGATTCAAATTCCCAGTACGACTGCCACCGATGCTGTTACCGATTGCTCTTGTCTGCTTTCCACCACTTGCTCTTTTGGTGATAAGAGTCATCATTGTATCGCCGCGCACATGACCCTGCTGTCTAGAGATCCCTTGTACGTGAATCACTGCGTGACTGGATCGTTTGGATCCTCTATCCGTTTGGTAGACGTATCCCGGGAAATGGAGCTCCTAAAACTTCCATAGTCACAATATTTTCCTAAGTACTCAACGGCATGCTCTTGCTGTTCGCGTGCGCCAGCAAAGGCGGCCCTGTCTAATCTACGTTGGGTGGTCGTTTCGAGCCGATGCCCGCCTTTGCGGAAAGATACTCAGTAGGCGGGTGCACTACTATGACGTCTGGTACTTTAATTATTCATGTTATGCTATATTCGGATACTCTAATCTTTATGCACTGACAACGCATGTCCCATTGGACTCCAACATGAACGGAGGTTGCTGCCACATTTTCTCGGTCGCCGTGTGCGAGGGAACGCAAAAATACCTGGAGCTGAAACGGGTGGGAGACAGATTTTTGGTGTTGCCGCACCTTTTGCATCATCTTCAAGGCCAAGTGACCCTGTTTGGAGCCCTAACATACGCAATCTATCCAATTTAGTTCCCTTTTAGTGAAGCATGAGATCTGCAGTTTTGCTGACGGTTTGTGCCGTGGCAGTGTCGGCAAAAACCACTACTCGACGCCTTCGAAATCGCGATAGAGTTCTGGAGGTGCACCAGACAACCTCTGAGCTAAAGGAAAGCCAACCAAGTCTCTTGGAAAATGAACAAGTTGACAGTGAGATGGATGAATTCATCAGGTATTTGGAAGTGAGTGAAATGAGTTTACCCTCGCCAACCCTTTCTCCTACTGCTAGCCCTCCGACCTCGACACAACCACCTGTATCACCACCTACCGACCCTACCATTGCACCTACATTTAGCCCAACCAACCCTCCGACCGAAGAATCATCGGAATATCGGGCGCTGCAGATTGCGGAAAAATGTGGTGTCACCCCTTTGGAAAGATCACGAGACATCTTTTCCATTCTCAGTGTTATCAGTGAACCAATGGACTTGGTTACACCTTCCACCCCACAATTCATGGCAAGAGATTGGTTGGATACTGTGGATGATGCTATTGTTTGTGCCAACGCTCCAGAGCGTGTAGCTCAGCGTTATCGTTTTGCACTGATGTATTATGGAATGGGAGGTCCCACTTGGCACAATTGTCGGGCCTTGGAAGATGCCGACTCGACGAGCTTGTGCGTCGAAGGCGAAATCCGTAACTCGGACAATCGAAGACTTGCTGACACACAAGAAGTTGTCTCCGTCGAGTATTCTGTTCGTTGGTTGGACGAATCAAATGAGTGCGCATGGTTTGGTATCGACTGTGGCTCTGACTTCAATGTCAACGGAGAGTACGAGACAGATGCTTACTTTCCTGCTCAAATTGTTGACTTGTTCAGTAATAATCTCAGTGGCTCACTGTTGGATGAACTCTTTGATTTTGAAGAGCTCTCGAGTTTGTACTTGGATGGCAACCTGAAGATTGAGGGTACAATCCCAAGCTCGATCGGAAACTTGAACAAGCTTGAATACCTTGGTTTGAGAGACAACAAGTTGACAGGAACCATCCCAGATTCTCTCTTTGATCTCACTTCGTTGGTGTCTCTAGATCTAGGAGCGAACTCGTTCGAAGGGCCCGTGACAGACTACATTGGCGCCCTTGATATGTTGACAGTTCTCAGGTTAGAAGAAAATCATTTTTCTGGCGAGGTTCCAATCAAAGGCCTTTACGAGATGGAGAACCTAGGTACGTCTACGTCACATGATGGAGGTCGCGGTATGTAGAGATGATTTGAGTGTCTGACATGCTTTTGTTGTGGCAGCCGCATTGACCATACAGGACAATTTGTTTACCGGTTCCCTGGAGGAACTGTGTGCAGTACTTGACGAACGACGAGCTGTGAATCCGATGTACCTTATGTTCATGTATGCTGAATGTTCTGGAAGTGATCCGATGGTCACATGTTCATGCTGTACGTGCGTCTAATCAGCCATGAAAAATGTCTGCTACGATGCGTGCGGCATCGTCTGTACAGAAGTGCTACTTGTCCCTATTTGTGGTGACTTGATGTCATTTGTGCAATTCATAGTTCATAGAACCTTCAATTGATAGGTTTATCATGTCGGTGTAATGTAATGTCATGTTTCACGTCTCAAGCTCTGATCTTGCTGAACTTGCCAATATGTTGTGGTTGTAGTTAGTTTGACGGTATCGATGGGAGCGTATGATTTCCAAGTTGTCAACAATCAAACAACCCATAGATCGTTTCCATGTAGTGTCTTGTTTGGGAACTTC